>NQII01010918.1:7076-33658 GCA_002778355.1 Clitarchus hookeri
CCCACCACCAGTGATCTGACAAAACTTTATTGTTTCACGTAGTATCATCTTACAAAATGATGGGACAAATGAGACACTGTGTAGACACACAAGATTGTTGTAAAAGGTACTGCCAGCATACAAAGTTAAGTTGAAATTTTGAAAATAAGAGTTGATCCCACTTAAAAACAGTCAAGTTTACATAGCCTACCGTAGAACTACTTGTTTGCCACATTTAATAGCAATTGGTTGATTGTTCTCTGAAATATGGCAAAACATGATTTATTTGAGTGCCACTATCTTTCAAAATGGTGGACAAAATAGACTCGGGATACATGCATTTGATGGTTGTAATAAATGCTGCTGGAATACAAAGTAGAAATTTATTACATGGTTTCAAAGATACAGAATCCTAATCTAAAATGTTTAATATATGGCTGCCATTTTGAAAATAAGTATCTGACCCATTAAAACATATTACTTTACATGACCTACTGTAGTATTTATTACTTGATGGCCAAATTAAGTAAGAATCTGTGGATTTCTCCTGGCATATGACACAGCTTTATTATTCATGTGGCGCTATCTTACAAAATGGCAGCCAAAGAGGCTATGTACTGACACATTTGATACTCGTAATAAATACTTTCAGCGTACCAAGTTTGGTTGAAATTGGTCAAATAGTATAGTAAATAAAGGGTCATCCCACGTGAACTCATCAAGGGGCTGAAACTACAACATTTTTGATTTTGATAAAAATTTCTTCCTATGCTACCCTATCCTCCAGGTGAAAGAAAAACTTTCATTTAGATTGTTATCTACAAGTGAATGATGGCAGCCATTTTTCATACACACTCCAAGCAAATTTCACAGATTTCAGAGGTTTACGCAACTAGCCATAACTTTTTTAATAAGTTACCTATTGTGGAGATTTTGGTGTCATTTAAAAGCTAGCATAAAATACTATCACACTGTATATTTATATAATAATATAAATTGTGTATTTTCAAAATGGCAGCTATCTGCTTTAAGCAATCAGATGACTGTTTTACCCCAATTTATACCCCACCATGCACTTGTGTGCTTAGTGTCTAGATGTAGAACAGTGTGCAGCATATAAGTTATCTGGGTTGAAGACTTCCTTCCTATAAAGAAATAGTCTCCAACTTGGGAAAAGATGAACATTTGCTGTTTTCAAAGCCAAAAAAGGTTATGTGAGGGATGAAATAAAAAATGTGAGTTTTTTTATGAAAGATAGTCTTGATGAATAGCTATAGGGCACAAGTTGTCCCATTCTGTTATTTTCACCCCTGTTGAGTACACGGACCTTTGAAAAAACTAAAAGTAGTAGTCATTAAATTTAATCTGTTGTGAATTATAATCCCATTTTCATTCTGAATGCCATTAATATTAGGGTGACAAAGGTACTAAGTGTTCAAACACTGTTTGGGCAGTAGAATGTAAAAAAACTGAAAAATTCACTATTTTTCAACTGCATACATAAATAAGTGTTTACCTACTGTACTGTAATCTGAAAACTATTGACAGTTTAACTTAAGACAAGTGGCAAAATTCACGAGATGTTTTAAGTAATGTTATTACATGTAATGGTAACCACTCTGTAATGTCCGAAAGTCTGAAGATGATGCAACTGTTTCACGAGATTGCATCATGCAGATAAGCACATGATTAGATGCATCCTGCCTGGAGCTTCAATCTTTCGTTACCTGTCCTGGTGGCATGTTTTGTATTCCTATTCAAGTGACACTGGAGTGTTCTGTTGGCTGTTTTGTTAAGGATGAGTGTCATAAAGCTGTTTACTATAGATCAGTAGTTAATAATTGAGAGTGACATAAGTGATGAAATGAAAACATTAATTAGACTTAGAACAGGTTTGGATGAAGTTGTAAATATCTGTACATACCATTACAAGAAATATGTTGACAAGCTCTTTCACTTGTATGGTTGTCCAATAATGTCACTAGTGTTTAAGTTTTCACTTTAGGTTTGCTTTTGCACAGGTCACCAGGGGCCACTCCAGAAGCCCTCAAGGAACAGCAGCTCCTGCGGGGGGTGTTTTCTAACCCCCCTTCCACCGGTGGTCCAGCGGTGGGACGCTGGAGCATCAGAAGTCTTCAACAGGCAGGTGGAGGGGGGGGGCCCATTTTTCAGCCCGTTGTGACCCATTTTTCATACGCAAGAAACCTATTTTGAAGTCCTTAAGGCAAATCACTACGCAGCTGTCTGCTAAACACGACCATTTAATTTACTAGTACCACAGCTATAATGAATTAACTTGGGCAGTGATTAGGTACTTGTTATGCGTAAAGCTGTTTTTGATGTTTTCAGGTCACTTGCCAGCACTAAGAAAACTTATATTGGAACAAAAGTCAACTAAAGCAAAGGTTATTCACATTTGCATTCCTCTGACACACTTTAATTAACCACATTCAGAATAAAATGGGATTATATAATGCACAATAGATTAAATTGAAAAATTCTTTTTTTTTTTTTGTTTTTTCAAGGGTCCATGTACTCAACAGGGGTGAAAATAACAGAATGGGACAACTTGTGCCCTATAGCTATTCATCAAGACTATCTCTCATAAAGAACTCAAATTTTTATTTTGTCCCCCAAATAACTTCTTTCAGCTTCGAAAACAGTGAATTTTAATTTTTCTCCAAGTTAGACATTATTTTTTCTAGGAAGGAAGTCTTCAAACCAGATAACTTTGATGTGGCACACTGATATACACGTATACACAAAGCACAAAAAGATCAGGTCTCTTGGAATGTGTATGGAAAAAGGCTGCCATCATTCACTTGTTGTAGGTAAAAATCTAAATCAATGTTTCTCTTTCACCTTGGGAATAGGGTAACATAGGAACAAATTCTAGTTAAAAATAAAAATGGTGCAGCTTCAATTTTTTCTAAATTTTATGATTTTATTTGGAATGACTTTATAGCAAATAAACCCTAAAATATCACATGGTCGCCATTTTGAAAACAAGTGCATTAACTAATTGCAAATTTTAACATGATCTACATTAGCATTACTTTTATGCCAAATTTGGTAGGAATCGATTGAGTAGTTCCCAAGATGCAATATAAAAGCTTAATTTTTCATTTTTCACTAACTTCCAAAATGGCTGACCAATAACATTATTACTTTCCAAATTTAATGCATACACTGTGCACTATAAAAATACAAAATTTGGTTTCAATCAGTTAGATGGTTCCCAAGATATAACATAGTGCCCAAAATGTTTAATTGCCGCCATTTTGATAATAAGTACCCAGCATGATTACACTATAAAAGTTCGATATACTTGCTAAATACAATATGTGGAGAGAGTTAGGTGAAATTCGGTTAACAGGTTTAATACTTATTAGAGGGTACTTACATTCCAGACAGACATTCAGGTGAGTGCATAAGCCTATCTTTCCTTCGGAAAGTAGACTAAAAAAAATATAAATTTCAATGATTTAAGGCTTATCTATACAGCAATTTCAAAGCATTCTAATTCTGCACTGAGGACCTTGATGAATTCTGCATCTAGAATAACTCTTCCCAATCAAAATGAGTGTAGTTTAAAAGATGTGTTCAGTTGCCCCAATGTCATATAAAGTAAGTGGTCTTTGCAAAATTTGATAAATATACATTTTACGAGTTTTTTAACTTTAAAGTTTTAATAAGTCAAGTTTGTTTGAACTGGTTTCAAATAAAGGAACCGCACTCCAATTTTAGAATACAGAGTAGAAAAAAGCAAACATTTGTTTCTGACTTGTGGCTGCACAAGTTATAAATTTAATACGACTAAGCACTCTAGCCACTTACAAAATTAAGTGATATAGTAACAAAAAAAATGGTTTTAAAACAAGCGTTTCTTTCTTGAGGATGATTTGCAAGGATTTATTTCAAGAAATTTGGTTGTGCTTTCTGAAGGAATGACGCTTGCTTTCTTCAAGTTTAGATTTATCTAAATAATGTTGTACTGCAAGTACTTCAGTTTCCAAATCTGCAGTCAATGAGACCAGAAACACTTTCACACATCTTTAAGTCAAAAGCATAGAGAAATGGAGAGTAATGATTTAAAACTTGTTTTATATCATTTATGAAAATAATGAATATATAGGTCTTGCCATATACGTGACACCCAAAGGTGGCTTAAATTTCCCGGATTTAATCCTGTCATACTGACAGTGTTACAAATGACTTTGAAACTATTTTACGTACTGCAACATAATTCCGTCCATACATAGTTACAGCCTGTCTCCGAGCACCACTCTCTTAGTATCCTGGTCAGGTGGAGAAGGGGTGGGACCTGGTCCCCCAACCTACTGTAGTCAGGAAGCAGTTGGCTTGCGAAAGCCGGAGAGGACAAATGTGTCGCAACATACGAGCAGTCAGCATACCTCTTAAGATTTGTGATTAATGAAGTTTCATCTGAGCGTCACCTTTTCTTCATCACTTGTATGGCAGGTGTTCAACGTCTCCGTGGCTGTGAAAATAAAGTTCCATATGTCACCCGTGTAAGTCTCGTGCATGTTTAGGCAAACTCCAAGTTCTCCAACAGACCTCAACAGGCACACTTTACAATCCGAGCCAATTGTGGCCTGACTGAGTAGACCCCACACTCACCAGTAACAAGTAGCGCCCTTCTCTTGAGGCAAAAGTATANTGGCAAAAGTGTACAGTCACAGTCCCTTCCTATGCAGTGCGGGAGAATTTGGTGTCCTGTCGAGATGAGGACAAGAACAATTTTTCTTCACGCAAAAGAACACTGCTTTGGTTCTTTAGGGTTGCTTTTGCTGATGGTGAAGCACTGTTGAAAGCAGAACTTTTTAAATGCACATTTCCATCCAGTTTGTGCTTTTAACAGCATGCGAGTTACTGGAACTTGCTTCGTATACTGCATACAGTTTCAGAGACTGTCCACTATCCAACTTCAATTATCCACTTTTAGCAGAATCACAAGGAGTTCCAGCCTTCTTCGCAACATTTTGTGTTGACGTGGATGTACTCGGTACAGAATCACAGTTCGGAATTTTGTATGTCGTCAGGAATGACTGCTTCTTCCGTACGATAACCTCATCATTAAAAAAACTCAAAAGTGGCTCCCATGCTTTAGTAAGCGACATAAGCTTTTACCATTTGATAACCAGATTATACTTCCGTAATTTTTCTTTTCTTTTGACACCCTTCTCCAGACAATAATACATCAATCTTCAATTTTACAAGGAAGGCTATCTGCTGCTTTCTCGGCTGTCAAATTTATTAGCTGGCAAGGACAACCTAATACAAGAGCTGCCTGCTTCTCTTTTAAAGCAGCCGCCACACCATTTCTGTCCCCCACCATTGTAGGAGCATTATCAGCTGAAAATGCAATTACATTTTTTCATAGGAATGTACAAGCTCTGCGATTCTGAACTAACCAAACTCCCAATGTTTCTTCCTGTTGCAACTCCTTGCAGTACTGGCAATGAAAGCAATCTTGATACTATCATTCTTTTTTGTTTTCATTGTAAAATGTTACCACTAGTGGATACAGTTTGACTTCAGTCATTACTGCCACATCAGTCGTGATCAAAAATCCTACGGTTCGAAAATTACAAAAAATATCCTCTGTAGCATCTGCAGCCATTTCTTGCACGATCGCTGTCATTTTCGTTCTGTCGCAACCAAATTTCTTGGCCACTTCAGACTTTGGGAACATCTGTTTATAAATAATGGGCCGGGATGATCAGACACACTAAGAGGAATATTAAGTTGAACTAAAAAAACAGTGAACAAGAATTCTGCACGTATTACATCACTCACTGTACTGTCATTTTTAACAAAATAATCACTCAACTTGACTTGATTGTACACAGAAAATCCTGCGTGTACACTTTGCGAAATGCTTGAAAATTCTTTTTTCAGGTTTTAGAGGTTTTTACTAATTCACTTCATTACAAACATACTGCGCAAATAAAAAAGGAAATTTAACCCAAACAAANGTACTGGCAAAGCAATCTTGATACTATAATTCTTTTTTGTTTTCATTGTAAAATGTTACCACTAGTGGATACAGTTTGGCTTCAGTCATTACTGCCACATCAGTCGCGATCAAAAATCCTGCGGTTCGTAAATTACAAAAAATATCCTCTGTTGCATCTGCAGCCATTTCTTGCATGATCGCTGTCATTTTCGTTCTGTCGCAACCAAATTTCTTGGCCACTTCAGACTTTGGGAACATCTGTTTATAAATAGTGGGCCGGGATGATCAGACACACTAAGAGGAATATTAAGTTGAACTAAAAAACCAGTGAACAAGAATTCTGCACGTATTACATCACTCACTGTACTGTCATTTTTAACAAAATAATCACTCAACTTGACTTGATTGTACACAGAAAATCATGCGTGTACACTTTGCGAAATGCTTGAAAATACTTTTTTCATGTTTTAGAGGTTTTTACTAATTCACTTCATTACAAACATACTGCGCAAATAAAAAAGGAAATTTAACCCAAACAAANGTTTTAGAGGTTTTTACTAATTCACTTCATTACAAACATACTGCGCAAATAAAAAAGGAAATTTAACCCAAACAAATAACTATTTTACTGTTCCAGAACAGTAAATAAATGAACACGTCTCAACTGTACATAAATTTCTAATAAAATACATTAACACCAAGGTTGCAATACTGCACACAAGCTACAGAAAAAGTGAAATGCCATCTTAGAAAACAGAAGTATTCATTAAAACCATTTCAAGATTGGCCATCAGCGAATTACTGAACCTAAGACAGCCAGTAAGGAAAGAAATACAAAAAAATTAATAAATAAATAAATAAAATTATGTAGTTGGCTGGCTATCATCCTATTGAATAATTTTGGTAACGATTGGCACATTTTCTGTAGATACTTATAGAACTGGTTGCAAACATTTGTAACAAAAGTTTGCATTCACAAGCACCTAATAAGAGGATATGACAACTTCCTGTAAATGAAACATAACCTACTATCTCGTGACTCAGGTAGCAAAATCTGCAACCGCCTGAAAACTGTTTGCAGTGCATTTGCAAACACTGCTGCGATAGCCAAACCACCACGTTTGCAGAATGTGCTACCAATTCAACCACGGAAATACACCTCATAACAACGATTAAATATCAACACTAAATTTTTTTCCATTATTGGAATTTGGAAAAAATTTGAGGCGTTTTCGTAAAATAGTAAAAAGGTATGATTTCCACACATTTAATGGAAAAATCGTAAAACTTGGCAAGTCTGCACGAGCATTAACACCTGCACAAGACACATACACTCAACTCTTGATTCTACGACCCTTCACGGTTCCTGGGAAAAGGGTCGTTAAGGGAAAATTGTTTTATGGTTCCCCAAAAACTGGTTGTTATTTAGAGAGGGTAGTTATTCCAGGGGTCTTAGAATCAAGATTTGACTGTGTGTACATATGGGAACATATGAAAAGAGGATGGCCTATGCCCTGGACCACCCACAACCAGAACCTCAACCCTGAATCCATCCTACTCAACGAACTCAAGCATAATGTCCTGGAGCAGTAACATGAAGCCAACTCTGAACACTCACAGTACTTAATAAGGAAATCCTGCCCTTAAAGTTTCCACCACATCATGTGTCATATCTCGGGATCAACAGATTCTCACTAAATATGGCAAAGAAGTATTACGACTGTAGTCCATGTAAACTCATAAGTTTTAAGTGTATCAACACTTATTTTCAAAATGACAGAAATATAAATACTTTATTTTCACACACATGTTCCTTTTATCTAGTCTCAGAGTAAGGTCCATTACATCAAATTTACTTGCACACATACATATATAGAAGAAAGTAGGCTCATTAGATTTATTGTAATTTATAGCTATTTAAAATCAAGATAACAATAGTTGCTAAAATAATGTCCAATTAATTTTTACTCTGTAAAAAATTATGATGTTATTTTTGAGCCCTGTATTTAAACACATCTCATTTTTGAGTATTAAGTTTATGGTTTGAGTGCTGTATTCACAGCTGTTTTACTTTTAAGTACATAGTCCTAATTTTTTGTGGTCATCCAAAATTTCAATNCTTGATTCTACGACCCTTCACGGTTCCTGGGAAAAGGGTCGTTAAGGGAAAATTGTTTTATGGTTCCCCAAAAACGGGTTGTTATTTAGAGAGGGTAGTTATTCCAGGGGTCTTAGAATCAAGATTTGACTGTGTGTACATATGGGAACATATGAAAAGAGGATGGCCTATGCCCTGGACCACCCACAACCAGAACCTCAACCCTGAATCCATCCTACTCAACAAACTCAAGCATAATGTCCTGGAGCAGTACCATGAAGCCAACTCTGAACACTCACAGTACTTAATAAGGAAATCCTGCCCTTAAAGTTTTCAACCACATCATGTGTCATATCTCGGGATCAACAGATTCTCACTAAATATGGCAAAGAAGTATTACGACTGTAGTCCATGCAAACACATAAGTTTTAAGTGTGTCGACACTTATTTTCAAAATGACAGAAATATAAATACTTTATTTTCACACACATGTTCCTTTTATCTAGTCTCAGAGTAAGGTCCATTACATCAAATTTACTTGCACACATACATATATAGAAGAACGTAGGCTCATTAGATTTATTGTAATTTATAGCTATTTAAAATCAAGATAACAATAGTTGCTAAAATAATGCCCAATTAATTTTTACTCTGTAAAAAATTAGGATTGTTATTTTTGAGCTCTGTATTTAAGGTCATCTTATTTTTGAGTATTAAGTTTATGGTAGTCTTATTTTTGAGTGCTGTATTCACAGCTGTTTTACTTTTAAGTACATAGTCCTAATTTTTTGTGGTCATCCAAAATTTCAATNTTTGAGTGCTGTATTCACAGCTGTTTTACTTTTAAGTACATAGTCCTAATTTTTTGTGGTCATCCAAAATTTCAATAAAATAGCAATGTTATATAAACAGTCACTGAAATAATTCAGTTAGTGAACAAAAATCATAAAAAACTGTATCTACTAATACTTGCAAATTTATTTTTAGTATCCACATACAGGTTAACATATCATGCAGGAAAACTTGGTATGTTTGAATTCCACAGAAATATGTTTCTTTTTTCACACAACTGGACATTTTTTTTTGCTAATTTTCCACTGCTTTCATTGTGCTACTGGAAGATATGAAATGAGAAATGAGAAGAACCACCTACCTTGATGCGTTCCAATATCAAGTTTTCAAATTCACGGTACAGAGTCCATAGAATACTGCCTCTTGAGGCAAGAGCTCCTGCTTTAGTCACAGCAAGCTCAAGAATGGCACGGACTTGTGCCAGTTCACTTTCATTTTTCAAGTTTTTCATTACAAAGTCAATGTACATCCGCCACAACTCCACAGCTACACAAGGAACACACAAGCACTTCATTAACACCNTTTCATTACAAAGTCAATGTACATCCGCCACAACTCCACAGCTACACAAGGAACACACAAGCACTTCATTAACACCGAGACAATGACCATTTGAAATAAACATGACAAATTATGATTCTGGTTAACTTACAAATACATATACTAAAGACAGTTACNACAATGACCATTTGAAATAAACATGACAAATTATGATTCTGGTTAACTTACAAATACATATACTAAAGGCAGTTACGATGAAAACAAAAAATTAAATGCACAAAAATAATATCAATAAATTTTAAATCAAATTAAGTAAAACTAGATACCTATTATGAAGTAGTAGATTAACAAGACATGCATCAGTATTAAGGTGACAAACTTTTATTTAAATTTTACCTTCAAATTTGCATGTAACAGACCCAATTATGCTTGTTGGATGACAGCGTATCTTCTTAAGCTTTTAAGTATTGAAGAGACATGTACAGGGGCAAAAAAAGCTCTTTCTAAAGGAGGGCTCAAGCTGCTCTTTTTCTCAAATCGCTGTGGATATGGCGCTTGAACAAACAGCGAATAAAGGTGCTGCATCAAGGTTTGGTGGTATCGCAGACTTTGCTAATTCGAGATTGCCATAGCAAGATAGATGAAAACAAGGTTCATCAGAAGCAAAGTTGTGACTCATTTGTTGGAGTTGAGTGGATTATCNCCATAGCAAGATAGATGAAAACAAGGTTCATCAGAAGCAAAGTTGTGACTCATTTGTTGGAGTTGAGTGGATTATCACACGTTAAAGACACAAAAGCAAAATGTCAAGGTCGTACAATCAACAGAGACAACACAGATGTTCTGGAAATCATGAATACAATGGACAACTTTTAAAATCCTTTTCATAATATTGAGTGTAGCACTCCTCTTCTAAACCTATCAACTGGCGATGTGATTAATACTCAGCTGGCTGATGAGCTTGTAAGAACTTATGAAAAAGGACAAACAGCTTTTCAAAAATTCAGAGGTATGCACACTGTGGACCCTGAAAAGCCAGTTACAAGAAATGTTGTTAAAAACTGAGCTAGTATTTCAGCCAAAACNGACTTTCACCCACTAAGAGTCGAGCACTGTTAGAAGCTATGAAGTGCACACGAGATCTCTTTGGGAAACTGCTTTACCTTCAGCAGCTCAACAATAGGACATTCAAATAGTGATTGAGATTCCACTCACACCGGTACCCCTGTCTTTGAGCCAAATTGGAGGGTCCATGAATAAAACAGATAAGAGCAAACTAGTGCACACAGAGGAATATCAAACATCAAGTAAAGAGAATCCACTGCAAGTTGATGCTGTCATATACGATGCAATGTTTACGATCCACTGCTTGAAGTTTCCTAAAACTTATGCAAGTTGCTTACAAACTACTGGAAAACCTATGCAGCACATCTGTCAAAGATGATACTCCAAGCATAAAGGATATTGAGCACGACCGTCGTTGCGGAACATCATTTTCGGGTAACATAAAAATGACCGGACCAGAACAGAAAACTCCAAAGAAACCTCAGTTCATTCAAGTCCTCTCGCCTTGCTTTCATTTGCAATTAATGGAAAAAGGATAAATATCAACATAGCATAACACAGCTCAAAAAGGAACATCATTGTTCGAGCCAATGACACAGACATCCTTGTTTTGCTGGTGTAACACCAAAGCCACTTTCAGTACTGTAACGTGTGGATGGATAGTGGACTGGCTTCAAATAACGCAAGACGGTTAATAGGTAGATGTTACAAATATTGCAGAAGAACTTGGTGATGGTATCGCCACAGCTCTACCTGGCTTCCACACATTTACTGGATCTAACTTTACAGCAGCTTTCGCAAGACAAGGAAAGGTTAAGTCTTTCAGGATAATGTCTAATGCAGCACGAGAGAATTTTTGCAACTTTGGGAGAGACAGTGGATCTCGAAAATGACTCGTTCGCTGGCGCTGAACAATATGTTTGTTCTCTATACGGACAATCTATCTGCACATCAGTCACACAAGCAAGATACGATATATTCAAAATAAAATGTGCTCCTAAAAAGAGCAAAAACCTTTAAGTAAGATACAAAGCGTTGACCCTACCCTTCTACCTCCGTCAAGAGCTGCTGTTCGCGAAAAGTTAAAAGAGAAGCAATGCTGTTGTATTGATATGGAAGAAAGCTTATCAGCAAAACCCACACCAAGGTATTGACCTTTGAAACATGAATGGTGTTTATGTAATGGACATTACAGGATTCAGTGGTTTGAAGAACCTATGTGCCATGAATACCTTGAAGTGGAAAATGAAGAAGAGGATACGTACATTGGTGACAGCGATGAAAGTGATGCCTGACAGTAGACAACCAGATATGTATTAATTTTTTAGTGGCATCAAGTGGTATGCATGGGGGAAAAAAACCTATTTTTGAAGTTCTGCATAACAAAATTGCAAGTTACATACATTTTTTACAAAGTGAACTTTTTAATCATTCAATTACCTTTAATTTAAAAAAAAAATAACTCCCTACCATTAATGTGTACCAAGTTACAGCAGTTGTAATGCCTCTATGTAAATGTGACATGGTGGCCATATTGATCCTGCCATATTTCATGTCTCACCACTGACTTTTACTAAGACTGCCATATTTTGACTGCACAAGTGATAGGTTTTCCAAAAATCACAACTATGTTTTTGGCACTTCTAGGATAAATAAATATAGTTTAGCTGTGACTATTAGTAGTTTCCTGCAAATAATACAGAGAATTTTAATAACTATGAATGTGTATTAGTTTGAACCTCTTGCGTATTCAAAGGCTGTACTGCAGGCAAAAATTAATAAATCCTTACCTGAACAATGTAAGAATGCAAGGCTTGTCAGCCAAAAATCATGTGTGGGAAGTTTTTTTTTTTTTTTAACTATTTCTTCACTTAAGACTGTCACCCAATCTACATTACACCACTGCTTCAACAGTCTTTGACAAAAAGGTAACATTACCTAGCTCTCCTTGAGTAAGCATACAGTACTCATTTCTTTGACAAGAAGTGGTACAGAGGAAAAACCTGCAACTGTGTTCTTGTTCAGTAAACATGTGAGCAAGTGGCAACAGTTGGTGTAGTGACAAGAGCACTCATCTCCCACAAAGAAGAACCAAGCTTGATTCCTGGTAGAATAACTCCCGGATTTTCACACGTGGGAATTGTGCCAGACAATGCCGCCGGTCGACAGGTTTTCTCGGAGATCTGCCTTTTCTCCAGCCCTTGAATTCTGGTACTGCTCCACATCCACCTCGTTTCACCCTCATTGGCGATCTTGATGAGAGCCACCCCAACTCTCCTCTCCATTTCCCCAAGTGAGCAGTAGTTGCTGAGTTACCCTATTGCCACAATTGTGTAGCAACATTCAGTCTGATCCGACACCTCTATCACAACCACATTCCCTCTGCTCAATTCTTCCTCTCTTACTCTTTAACTTTCATGGGATGTAGTCACGAAAGAATAAGAAGCTGACTCAACACTGCCACCTAATACTGCTGAGTCAGTTGGATGAGAACTGCCGCCATTCTGTTCCTGAGCTGAGAGAGTACTTCCACCCGCTACTATTGCCACTTCACGGATCTATGCTCAGCTGCTGGGACACTGGTAATATTTGCCATGCTCAAGTTATTCAATGGCACCTTAACCTGCTCCAGCATCTCGCACTGTAAGTCAAGAAGATCCACGCAAGATCTTTCATTCCATGCTCACGGACTGTCTCATCACACAAGTTGGAGAGAGTGTGGTTCGGTCCCATCTCTAACCTCAACATGAAGCTCGAACCTTATCTTTTGCTTTGTACCTACCAACTTCAAATGGACTCAACATTAAACATCCCCAATTACACAGCAATAATACTACACACATCTGCTCAAACCATCCATATCACACACTCTCTCTCTATCCCTTATGTCTGCACCATTCAAATGTTCGGATTAAAAAAAAAAAAAAACAAAGGATGGCTGAAATGAAAACAACAGAAGACTTTCACAAATAAGCAGACGACTATCACCCAACAGAAAAAACATACAACCTGAAGCACAATGCACTTTCAGATAAAACTTCCTAAAAAATAATAAAATAAATAAACATTCTCTTGCTTTACCTAAGTTTTAAATTTTGTTTTACTTACATATGTAATCTTTTACAGCTTTCCCAAATAACTCTTGCACTTTCTGACATTCTTCTTCCGACTGTGCCAAAGTTATTTCATCTTCCAGCCAAGACTTCCNCCAAATAACTCTTGCACTTTCTGACATTCTTCTTCCGACTGTGCCAAAGTTATTTCATCTTCCAGCCAAGACTTCCACAATTCTGTAAACCAAACACCACAGCTAGTTATCATTAAGGCAGTTTATTTTGCAAGTTCATCTTCACAAAAATGACTTACCGTCCTATCATCAACATCATCANAGTTATCATTAAGGCAGTTTATTTTGCAAGTTCATCTTCACAAAAATGACTTACCGTCCTATCATCAACATCATCATTATTATGCGGCGATTGGCGCTCGTAGGTGAAGGATGTGATTCACTACTGCTCCTGCTGACCAGTGTTTTTAAGTGTTGTTAACGTCTCGGCAGCTGAATTTTAACGGTAATTTGCATGCCCCAGAGTTTGGATATCTGCNAGTTATCATTAAGGCAGTTTATTTTGCAAGTTCATCTTCACAAAAATGACTTACCGTCCTATCATCAACATCATCGTTATTATGCGGCGATTGGCGCTCGTAGGTGGAGGATGTGATTCACTACTGCTCCTGCTTGACCACTNTCCTGCTGACCAGTGTTTTTAAGTGTTGTTAACGTCTCGGCAGCTGAATTTTAACGGTAATTTGCATGCCCCAGAGTTTGGATATCTGCTCGGTATATGGTAAGCCGTTTTATAGAAAACAAAAGTTTATAAAGTGTTTGGAAAACTGTGGCACCCGTTAACATGCTTAATGTGTAAATAGGTCAAGTGAGAGCGAGAACTATGTATGCATAAACTGCAGTGATCATTCGACTATGTTCAGTTTCATGTCGCCTAAACTTAGTAATAAGGCGAATAAGAACTATGCCCTGACAGTGACGCTCGTGGATAGTGAAGTGGAAGGACAAGAAGACATGTCTACCAAGTTAACTGATAAAATGGATCATGGAAATATGTTTGAGGCTCTATGTGTCAAAATTGATGAATTAGCTAAAGAGGTAAGAGATCTAAAAGAAGATAATTCTATACTTCGGGCTACGTTTGAGAATCTTCAATTAAATAAAGACAAAAATGTGTGCGCTTCTTGTTTGAATGCCAGGGTTTCATGCCCTCCACAGAAAAAATCCTACAGTGCAATAATCTCAAATGGTCAAGAATCTGCTTCTAGCTCTGAATTTGTATTATCTAATAACCAAAAAATTAAATCTAAGGTACAATATGGTGATACCACGCTGCAGTCATGCACGAACATAAAAACTATAGATAGCAGGAACTGCAGACACAGCCAGCCGATGACTTGGATAGATTTGTGGAGGTCCGCAGATGGGGAACAAAATCCTCTGTAAGTGAGTCACAGACATCCAAGCCAGCTGCGGCGCGTAAGCAAGTGCAACTAGGTGTTAGAAACAACGTGAATATTAAAACAGTCCCTAAAACTGTGAAGCCCCGCATGAAGGCCATCTCTGTTTCATGTTTTCTCCTGACGTACAGATGAATGATTTAGTGACATATATCAATCAAGAACTAAAAGTTTCAAACTTGAAAGTTGTAAAATTGAGAACTAGGTATAATTCATATTATTCTTTCTGTATGTCGATGGCGAAAACCGATTATGAACGTATTTTTAAAAATGGTGTTTTGGCCAGCAGGCTGCTTAATTAATTAGCCCTTTCTATGGCAGCCTTCAGAATAATCGTTTGGCGCAACAAGCGCATCAAAGTCTAACTTACGGCACGCAATGAGGAAGAGTCTTCTGTTATTATTAATTATAGTGAGACAGCTGGAGGAGTCTAAATTCAATCTGTATGTTGAAGCAAACGGAGGTGCTGTTATCAATTATATACGACTCTAGGGAAGGATGATTTATATTTTTATTATCTTAATGTAAGGGGTCTCCAAACAAAATCTTTATTGTTTTCTCTGCTGACACATTAATTTAATTATTAACTCATATTTTTAATTTTAGTCTGTTATGTGGTGTCTATCCAAGCTAACGGAAAAAAGCAATTGTTGTTCCTATTTTTAAGAAAGGTAACAAACATGATGGTAATAATTATAGACGAATATCTATAGTATGTTGTTTCTCAAAGGTATTTGAGAAGGTAATTCATAGAGAAATAAATTTTTATACAAAAAACTTAATTTCAGATAGTCAGCATGGATTTCAAAAGGGTAAAACATCATTAACTAATTGATTCAAATTTGTTAATGATCTATATGGAGATGTTACATACAGAAATCAGATTGATGTAATATATTTTTATTTACGTAAAGCCTTTGATACTTGTCAACACTCTGTAATATTGGAAAAATTACATGCAATAGGTTTAGACAATATGTACTTATGTCAAATGGTTTTCTAATTATTTCTCTGAAAGAAAGTTTGCAGTGAGAATAGAAACTTCACTTTCATCTAACTACAATGTATCTTCTGGTGCACCACTGGAGGAAACACTATAACCACTGTTATTTAATATATTTATAAATTATATTGTTAGTGTTATAAATAATTCTCAAGCACTTCTATATGCTGATGGTTTGAAGATTTATAAAAATATTACAGGTTTGACTGATTGTGTACAGTTGCAAGAAGACATCTCTGCTGTTTATAATTGGTGTACCAATAATGTATTGAAGGTTCGTAGAAATAACAACACGTTAAGCACATTAGAAAGAAACTGTTATCACAAAAGACAAAAAGCACACTAGAACTCGTTATCATAACAAAACACAGGCAAGGGAACAACAACAAAAAAAAGAGGTATAAGTATAGACAAATGTACTTAAGACTACACTACTGAGTGACAGTTTGTCTCAACATAATGTTATGTCACTTAATTTAGAGAAAACTATGTGTATCTCTTTTACAAGGAAAACAAAACCAATTGTAAATAAATATTTGGTGTATAATCATGTAATCAACAGAGTTGATTATGTTCGTGATCTGAGTGTGTTACTAGATTCTAAATTATATTTCCATTCCCATGTCGATAGTCTTATTAGCAATTCTAGTCGTTCTTTAGGATTAATAAAAGTTATTACTTACTCTGCTTCAATACCTAAATCATTATTGTGTCTGTACTCTTTGGTTATATCTAAATTATAATACTGTTCGTTCATTTGGAATTAAATTGACACCACTGATTCAAAGACTGGAAAATGTTCAAAGAAATATTTTTAAAAATTACATTTTATAGATTCTCACGAAATAATTTAGATTTCAATTATAATATGGAGCTCAACAGATATAATACCCAGACACTGAAAGTCTGATGAGATATTTTAAATGGATTATTTTTTGTAAATGCTTTACTTTCATGCTTTTTTGGTTCTGTTGTAAATAAACTGGTATGTGTAAAGATTTCTAATCATAAGCATAGCATTTTGAATACATTTTGTGCTTTAAATGATAGAAATGATTTAGTCAAAATGTGTGTTTTAAATTATAACAAATTGTCTTTTTACTATGATGTCTTTATGGGAAAGAAAATAACATTTCTGGAGCTATTCAAACACTATAATAGATGGAGTGCAATTTTTTACATTCTTGTTCATTTATTTTTATTTTTCAAGTAAATTCTTTACGTTATTTAGCAAAGCGGTGTATATTTTGTGTATTTGTCCATGTTTGTATTTTGTGCTTATTTGTGTTGGTTTATTTACGTGTATTTGTCAATGTCTTTTTTATGTTTGTATGTGTGTGTCACCCTGTTAATGGTTAAAACTGTTGGGTGAGACATTAAACTTCAAATTAACAGATAAATAAATTATATTACACAATTTAAAACTGATTTTCAGAAATAACTTTATCCTGTAGCAGTTAACACAGATGTGATATAAAAATTTTCTTGTCATATTTCATTACGTATGTCACTTTTACCTTCAGTTCCGAGATGTTGAGATGTTTTACTGATTGTGAACCAACTACATATTTACTGAATATTTTCTGTTTTCTCAGTTTTCTCTCCATATTAATGATTACTAGCTATAGGTAGTTCACGGTGAAGTGAGCACTCTTGAAATCAACCTATGAATCACTGCCCGTAACTGTGTATACCTTGACGCAAGCAATAACTACAATACCCACAGTTACGTTAGCAGTGAACTATGAGAAGTAGTTCCACGTTGAATGTCTTGCTAGTCATTAAGTTAAAAATCTGCATCATCTGCAATTCAGTTTCTTTATGTTGTATGCAAATATAAATAAAATTTGGCGTGATTGTAACACATTTATGTTGCAGACTCTTCACATCATCACCTGGCTCAACCTTCAAATTAGATGGTTCATTGTTTTTCCCCCTAGCCTGCACTCATGAGTTAACAAAGTAGCAGTATGCGATCAATGTGATTTTAAGTGTCTATAACTCCTGAAGTCACTCGTCTTGAAAAAATAACGCCATGAAAATGTTTCATACTGTACGTGAAACATTCCCTGGGTGTTAGGAATACGTTAAAGCAGTACTATAACGTCTGTCTGAATAGTTTCATTTGTATGAGCCGCCATATCAAACACTAAGTACACTCACTAGCTTCCCCGATTAGCCTTCAAGGTATGTAATTTGGGGCAAAATTATATTCCTCATTAAATGTGTGGTTGCAGTTTGACGAACTACAATGACATCAGTTAGGTATCATGTTTTACGTATTCTGGTGAAGTTACGTTCATATCAGTGCAGGCATGTAAATTTTATAAGTATAAGCAATTTTTTTCATAAGCAAAGCAATAGGTCTTAGCAAATACTAGTGTTATGTGCTTTAAAAAACGTGTGGCTGGACAAATTATCATGAAACTTGCATGTGACAGATATTACTGTCAAAATATGCTGTAGAAATGATTAATTGTTCAGCCAGTGAATTTCCTTACATGTTTTTTTTTTTTACTGGTGATGTAATATCAACACCGACTATTTGCTAGTGGCTAGTTTTGTATGAAATATTGATTTGTGAGGTATTCATGCATTGTAATTCTACTTGTAAATGATGTTAAACATAATTATTAGGTAATTTAATGATTGTTTAAAGCATGTAGTCTTCTGTACGAATACACAATATTATCCTAAAGCATGCCTTTCTTATGACACGTATGTACATATAATGGGTGAGCATTTCTACTTTTTACACATTTTAAAGGTAAACAATAAAAATTTCCGGCGTTGTTTTTATAATAGAAAAAAAATTATTGTTTGACTTCTGTGCTATTCTGTTGACAACCTAAACCAAACATATTTTCTCATGACCACAAGAAATAGAAAACTAATCGTGAACATCAGTCAATATTCAAAAACCAATATTATTTACTGAAATTAACATGTGCATGTTAATTAATAGTGCTGATGACAATATTTATTACTTTTCGTTGTTTATTTAAAGAGTATGTAGAGGATATATGAGCCGAACATGAGCTGAAAGTCACATGGCAGTGTTTCTTTTGTTTCCAAACCTTCTGTCAATATAATGGTAAAGTGAGCACTTTTGAAACAAAACTGAATAAAATCCAGTTTCTTGTTACTGAATTTACTTTGCACAATGAAAGAGAAATAGACGTGGCTAGCCAATAAACCTAACAAATTTTATTCGGTGGTATTTTATCATAAAGTTGAATGATTTCCCAGAGTCAACATAGTTCAATTCATTATATTCTATGAAGTATTGAAATATTTTTGTAGCAGTTTTGTGAGTAGAGGTGTACAGGTTGATTAAAAAGTCATGCTAAAATATTCTTTGTATCTGAGCAGGTGTATGGTGATAGAAGATGACACTGACCAAATAGGAGTGTATTGAAATCACTCTGCGTGGCAGTACTGGCAGTTGCCTACATATTGCTATGATTTCAGGTCTACTATATATCTGCTTTGCTTCCACATAGGAGGTATACATATGTTTACATGCAAATTAATGTGGTGTAATATTTTAATATAAAAACTTAACAGAGTTATAAGTGTGTGACAGCATGAGTGGAATGAGGTTCGCAATAACCTTGGGTGTCTGCTACAGAGATGCATGGTATACCTATCAATATTCCTTTAAGAAAAAAAAACCCCTATTTTTATCATGCAAACATTATAAACATACAACAACCCTTTAATTATTAAAATTAGACACATTTGCTCTGAACATATAGGAAATGCAAATATTATTTATTACTATATTTGATTGGATGTATCCTTATGAATGGTGCTGCCGTTGAAAACAGAAATTTATGTTTGATGGGATTTTCCACCTGGAGTAAAATTGCAAATTAAAGAGAAATTGATGGCAAGTTGAAGTAGGTGATTTTAAAATGTTTGTACGGGAATCTTCAACAACACAAATACGTAAATTACTTATACATGTACTAAACCTCAAAATCTTTAGAAGCAGTAAAAACAAAGTCACGTCGGCTTAGCTCAGGGTATTTAAAGACTTGTAGGCTTCTGAGTTTTACCTAACAGAAAATTTTCAGTATTATTGTTTTACAGTTTCAACTTGGGATGTCAATTATTGGTACACACAAAAAAAAAATAATCTCTGGATCAAAATTTACAAATACCGTGCTGGACTGTAGTAAAAGAATAGAACCAATTCACTTGGAAGCAGCCTACTTCTGACAGGCCTTAAATGGAGTACAGTTACTGACATGTAGGTCGGGCTGAAGTCTTCTTTACTTGTTCACATTAATTTAAGGCTACATTTCCAGCACATTGGGGTCACTTCTTTCATGCCCATTTTGATTACAACTCGACTGCATTGTTTTTTGTTCTATAAATTACATACTACTTCACAAAATGATGCAAATCTATGATGACCTTACACACATTTACCCTTATTCAATGGAGAACCAAAAAACATTTGAATTTTTTTTTTGCAATAATGTACATAGTCGAAAATTTGAATTTTGTACTAAGCACCTTGACAAAGAGATTGCATTTTTTTTAGTTATGTAAAATGTAAATACAGATTAAATGGTAATTATCTAGTTTAGGCGCTTTTCTGTAAAAAAAAAAAAAAAAAAAACGAAAAGTGGTATATTTCGACTCTACTAATAACGTAGAACACGAATATACTAGGGGCATTAACGTACGACGAATTTCCTAACATGTACCCACCTAACCTAACAGAACCTAACTCCACGATGGGTGAATCACTATTTTACGTTTTTAAACTAACCTAGGATTGTACGGCTCTAAACTAACCTAGGATTGTAAGGTTATACAGTAATATAAGATTATACAATATTAAAAAAATCTCCGATCAACACCCTACAATCACAGACTACATGGGAACCCTATAATCCTACGTTATTTTAAATAACTACAATCCTAGGTTAGTTAAAATCGCTACAATCCTAGGTTAGTTTAAAAATGTAAAATAGTGATTCACCCATCGTGGGGTTAGGTTCTGTTCGGTTAGGTGGGCACATATTATACAATTAGTCATACGTTAACGACGCTACTATAGTCGTGTTCTGCGTTACCTACGAATAATCCAAGGTTAGTATAGAAAGAATGTGAAATTGTGCTGTATAAACGTCCGGAAAAAGCCTTGTTTGACTTACGTAATATAACTACATTTGCACGTTAAGCTACCGGATAGGATTTGTGGGTTTCACACTAAACTACGAATTTAGGATTTTAGGGATTTAAAGGAACGTAAAACCCACACAAATAATATAAATGCACTCACCAATGTAGGCGGGTTGTACATACTCTGTCAACGGCCCATTCAACGTCAGATCACTCGATGAAATCACAGTTTTCACGAAGCACCACATACGCGAATATAACGCACTGAAACACTCATTTACAGCCGAATATATATACAGAAGCACTCGTTAATAGGCTAATATAACGCAGAAACGTAGTCTTGCTTGCTTTTTTTCCGTCTTAAATCACGAACGAAGCACCATCGAACTGACCACGACCGCTGCCTGCATGCATACTAACGTATGACCCGTGATGATTTATGCGCCCGGTAGATTGCGTGAATATGCAATGCGCAGCCATTATTAATGGCGGCAGACGTTAATAGGCGTAAACATCAACTTTCGCGATTTCTTTAAATATGTTCTACTTATTTTAACATTACGCCGTCTTGAATATCAACAAGGTAAGCTATGCAGAACCCGTTAATGCAACTTTTGTTGGCATAAAACGTTTCGTTCAAAACGTAAACAAACTGTCAGAAACAGTCACCTCACAAACTTGTTCAATTTTTTAAAATATGTTGTACTTATTTTAAAGCTATGCCCCCAATATATTTGTGTTCTACGTTATTAGTAGAGTCGAAATATACCACTTTCTGGAGTTTTTTTTATTATTTTCAGAAAAGCCCCTAAACTAGATATTTACCGATTAAATTAGTGACTGTAAATGTAGGTGGATCCCTAATGAAATATTTGTAAATAATAATTATTCAGTTGTAGAGAAAAATTATAAAATTAATGACTAGGTATGCCAAACATAAGAGTGTAAATAACATTGAATTATCTGTATACATTACTCCAAATACACAGATATTTTTTAAAATCATGAGCAGCTGGCTTTAAACACACAAAAATATGAACTGTAATTAAAGACTTATCTACAAATATATATTTGACACACGCCCACAGAATGCTATCCAGAACCTTGAATTACAAATTAACACAAACAACACAGCTATACTTACCTTCAGTCAAAGGATAGTACTTGCTCATGTTTTCACGACTCTCCCGTAACTCATCTAAGTTGGCCATCTCCTTACATTTATTAATAAGTTCAAGGTGACCACTGTAATTCCAGGGATCATCTGCCACCTGCAAAAACATTTATTTTGTAACTATCTTTTCCTGCTTCACATGCAACTAGGTAAACTAACACAGCCTAAACTACAGCTGTGGTAGTCATGAAGAACAACTTTCTGTACAGTGGTCAGAGTAGTATGAAAGTTGTACATATTGGGCTTTTGCAAAGCTTAGCGTTGAAAAAACCTGACTCGTAATGCTAGTAAAATAAATTTTAAGATTCAAAAATCAAATTTAAGTGTTTATCAAAAAATATAAAATGTTGTCTTTATTTAGGTATAATGGATTTCTCAATTATAATTAATATACTGACCAAAGTTTACACTGTGATTAAACTGTTAATGCAGAAAAAATACTTGCAAGGTAAAGTTAATCCACAGTAATTTCACTAAAATGTTAGTTCAGTACAAAATCTTGTCTACCCCACCCAGTCTTTATCCAAATCATAATTCAATGAAAATGTACTAGCTCCAGTTGGGAGCGAATCCCAAGACCACTGGGTTAAATACTTGGCAAACGTGTTGAAGCATCAGGAAAAACAGTAATATTTAATAAGGGTGTGTGGAGATGTTTGAAATAAAACACACTTCAAGATTCAATCAGCCCTTCTGGCTGGTAAACTCAATGGCATCACGACTAGCATGATACTTGGCAAAAATGGCTGGTCTAAGCATATTCTGTCTTACCATTTCCTACATTCAAAATATTTAATAAAGCCCCACGTCCAACTACTTCTTCTTAAACATGTCTGGACGTCCTGAACTGTAGACTTCAAAGACTGTGACAAAACTTAAAATGACACCAGGGATTTCTAGATTCAAAATACAGGCATAGGCTGTATCGTCTGCCATATTCAAGTGTCTCACCAAGCCTTATATCCTTCCGACGAGGTCAGCAACCATCTGGTGCCAAGGAAGAAGCACGTCATTCAAAAACCCCCAGGCAATGAGAAAACTACCAAAATGATGCAAAAAAAAAAAAAACAACCAGAAACTGTAAATGAAAACAGGAAAAGGAAAATTACAAGCCAAAAATTATCTAAGTAAAAGTGTAAAACAAAATTACAATACCAAAATTAATTACCATAACTTAGTTAAAATTTAAGTAATTAATTAAGCCCTATAAATCTAAATGTGGTTTACAGAACGTACATTAATAATATTAATACAAATAACGAAATAAAAAGAAGCTATGAAGTTAATATTTAAAATTGAAACAGAAATTACGATCAAAACATTATGTAAACCAATACTAAAATACAAAAACATTACGCTGCACTGCAACGGAAAAAACACGAACAAAAGCAAAAATTGCTAAACATTGATTACCCATTCCTGCCACACAGGTCAGAGGTGAGCATGTATTTTCGTCAGATGAAAATATTGTGACATATAGGAAGGAAAATGTTTTAACGTGTCGTCTAGAATGGTTGGTGTTTCTTCACTAACACAGCAAAAGAATGTATACGTAAGCTAACATCACATTAATTTGGCAAAAATGTTTCATTTCTGACATGTTGAAAATGAAACATAGACAGCATAGTGAATGGAACCAACATTTGTGACTTTATTTTGCTTGCTTTGTTAACATTTAACCCGTATGTTTGATGTTAATTTCAAACCAGTGATACATTGTGCATCATTTAATTATCATCTATTGTGTGAACTTAGGGCACATGTGTTTGTCTTAAAGTATCAGTGTAAATCATTTTCTCTTGACTTTGTGAACTTTTATCCAGAATGTGAGTGTTTCTTTTGGTAATTATACAGTTTAGTGACTTTTCTGTAAAAAAAAAATCCCAGAAAATGGTATATTTCCACTCTACTAATGACACAGAACACGAATATACGAGGGGCATTACTGTATGACTAATTTTGTAATATGGGCCCACCTAACCTAACAGAACTTNACTGTATGACTAATTTTGTAATATGGGCCCACCTAACCTAACAGAACTTAACCCCATGATGGGTGAATCACTATTTTACATTTTAAAACTAACCTAGGATTGTTGGGTTTTACACTAACCTAGGTTTTATTAAGGTTTTACACCTACGATGTTAGGGTTTTAAACTAACCTAGGGTTGTAGGGTTTTAACTAATTTTGGATTTTAGGGTTACACTAACCTAGGATTTTTAGGGTTTTACACTAACCTAGGGTTTAGGGTTTTAAACTAACCTACGAATTTAGGTTTTTAAGGATTTAAAGGAACCGTAAAACTCACCGGAAGAATATCAATTAACTCACCTAGGTAGGCGGCAGGTACAATTACTCTGTCCTCGGCCAATTCTACCTTACCTCACTCGACGGAACACCATGATCTACTAAAACGCCACATAGGCAAATATTACGCACTGAAGCACTCATTCATAGGCCAATATAACGCACAGAAGCAGTCGTTCTTGCTTTCTCCGTTTTTAAATCCGTCGGATTCGGACGTCACAACTCACCCCGGCAAAGACACAAAAGCTACTGAACTGCCTCAAAAATGTCTGTTAAAATCACATCTGAAGCGTCACGGTAACGTAACAATACCCACAAGCCAATAAGGTAACGGCAGGAATCATGGCGTCCGCGGTAAACAAACCCGCGGCCTGCTCGTATTTTCAACTATTTTATTTAATACGTTCTACTTATTTTAACATGACGCCCTCCTGAATATTAAAAAGATAAGCTGTGCAGAATCCATCAATGCTACTTTCGTTTATCTAGAATGTTTCCTTCAGATAAAACACTAAACTGGATAATTACCGATCTGAGATTTCTCACTATCTCTTCCGTCAGTCATAGATGGGATGAGATATCTAATACGCTCGTATAATGTGTAACTGGACTTTTATTTTTGTGTGTACCTTGACTCTTGACGTTCCAATACCAGCATTGTGTTAGTTCAGCGGAATCTAACTCACAAATACATTCTGCATCTAGTTGGAAGGCAATAGAGTCGAAATATACCACTTTCTGGAGTTTTTTTTATTATTTTCAGAAAAGCCCCTAAACTAGATATTTACCGATTAAATTAGTGACTGTAAATGTAGGTGGATCCCTAATGAAATATTTGTAAATAATAATTATTCAGTTGTAGAGAAAAATTATAAAATTAATGACTAGGTATGCCAAACATAAGAGTGTAAATAACATTGAATTATCTGTATACATTACTCCAAATACACAGATATTTTTTAAAATCATGAGCAGCTGGCTTTAAACACACAAAAATATAAACTGTAATTAAAGACTTATCTACAAATATATATTTGACACACGCCCACAGAATGCTATCCAGAACCTCGAATTACAAATCAACACAAACACAACAGCTATACTTACCTTCAGTCAAAGGATAGTACTTGCTCATGTTTTCACGACTCTCCCGTAACTCCTCTAAGTTGGCCATCTCCTTACATTTATTAATAAGTTCAAGGTGACCACTGTAATTCCAGGGATCATCTGCCACCTGCAAAAACATTTATTTTGTAACTATCTTTTCCTGCTTCACATGCAACTAGGTAAACTAACACAGCCTAAACTACAGCTGTGGTAGTCATGAAGAACAACTTTCTGTACAGTGGTCAGAGTAGTATGAAAGTTGTACATATTGGGCTTTTGCAAAGCTGAGCGTTCAAAAAACCTGGCTCGTAATGCTAGTAAAATAAATTACTGCTAACTTTCCTTACCAAATTTATTTAACGGGGATAAATCAAAACATAAATTTTAAGATTAAAAAATCAAATTTAAGTGTTTATCAAAAAATATAAAATGTTGTCTTTATTTAGGTATAATGGATTTCTCAATTATAATTGATATATTGACCAAAGTTTACACTGTGATTAAACTGTTAATGCAGAAAAAATACTTGCAAGGTAAAGTTAATCCACAGTAATTTCACTAAAATGTTAGTTCAGTACAAAATCTTGTCTACCCCAGTCTTTATCCAAATCATAATTCAATGAAAATGTACTAGCTCCAGTTGGGAGCGAATCCCAAGACCACTGGGTTAAATACTTGGCAAACGTGTTGAAGCATCAGGAAAAACAGTAATATTTAATTAGGGTGTGTGGAGATGTTTGAAATAAAACACACTTCAAGATTCAATCAGCCCCTCTGGCTGGTAAACTCAATGGCATCACGACTAGCATGATACTTGGCAAAAATGGCTGGTCTAAGCATATTCTGTC
>NQII01010919.1:0-19363 GCA_002778355.1 Clitarchus hookeri
CGCTTATCCGAGGAGCGAGTACCGGCAATCTCCTTGCACGACTTGCCGCTCGCAGAAGAGAACATACACTGCGTGAGAGTAGGCGCCGAGTAGATGCTAGACTTTATAATTTCCAAGTAGGCAGCGCAGATATACGTTAGGTTTATTCTACTCAGGTTTGGAACAAACGAAGATTCTTCATGGGAGTGTTTGGCATAGGGAAAATTTTCGCCGTGAGATGCGCTACTGTTTCATAGAGGTCGATTTTAAGATTACGGTATTGAATAGATTCTGTATTTTTGTGTGTAAAATTTCGGTATCGGCATGAATTAAGATAATCGGTAGCCCATGCGGAAATATTAACTTTATTTTGTTCGAATTAGTCACGCTCTCTAATGCTGTTTACAAGCATTAAAAATACGATTGTGTTCGTCATTAAGCTTTTGTAATTACATGTTATTTTAGCGAAATAAATACAGCTGTCATGAAAAGAATAATTTTTATTATGTTATCAGATCTTATTAAAGTATTTGTTTAATACAATGTTTTATTAAGTTCACTTTACGACAGAACATTAAACATCATGTGGACATATTTAATTAATTTCCCACTGTAGTGCGAATAACTAAAGTGTATTATACTGCTCACAAAAGTTAAGCATATATCAGAATCCTGGATGTTATATTTAATAAGTGGTTTGCATTGCATATTGTACTAATAATAGAACATAAAGTGGGAAAAAAACACAACACCCGCTTACATCATCCCAGTATGAAACAAACAAAAAGCTTAAACTGAAAAACAACTTAAACGAAGGAATTTCATCAGTTTCAATAACAACACTCGTCTTCTCAGATGCATTGACAAACTTCATTAACGTGTAGGACCTCCTCGTTTCCTGAGGCACGCTTTGTATCCGACGAGGCATGCCAAAAACAAGTCTTTAAGCGTTTCCTGAGGCAAATTGTCCCATTACTAAATTGCGGTTGTTTTTAAGGCTTGATGTTGATCTGCGGTATTTGTGTACGTGCAATACGCATGTGGGTGGCGGCAAAGGCACCAATGTGTACATGTTACACACGAAGGTACGATCCACTCTTACTAGAAACATAATTATTACGTATTAATTGGCGAACAGGAAATATACTAGACTTTTTGTGAGCAGAGGGAATATGCTCAACTTTTTGTGAGTATTTTATTTATGTAGGTTGTAAAACAGTACAGATTGAAAGATTTTAAATATTATATATATTTTCTGAAGATTGCTGTTATCCCATTTGTTTCCGTGCGAAAAGAAGAAAATCCGCAACACGTGCATCATCGGTACTACCTGACGGCGAGAATTTTTAGTTGTTATGTAGGATGAGTATAAAAGAATACCCGAACTTTGAAGGTGTATAATATCAAAACCGAACAACCTACAACCTTAATTGACTAATCAAATGAACCGTGGAACCTTGAGATTGTTTACCATACATTCATAAATGTTCAATGTGACCATAATGAGCAGCACGAACAGCATCCACGCGATAACCAAACTCGTTCCACTCTCTTGTCAGCATGTCCGGTGTTATGGTTTAGATGGCGTTCGTAAATCTCGNTGTAGGATGAGTATAAAAGAATACCCGAACTTTGAAGGTGTATAATATCAAAACCGAACAACCTACAACCTTAATAGACTAATCAAATGAACCGTGGAACCGTGAGATTGTTTACCATACATTCATAAGTG
Source organism: Clitarchus hookeri (assembly GCA_002778355.1). Classification (NCBI taxonomy): domain Eukaryota; kingdom Metazoa; phylum Arthropoda; class Insecta; order Phasmatodea; family Phasmatidae; genus Clitarchus; species Clitarchus hookeri. The sequence continues at coordinate 1,712 of NQII01010919.1, forward strand.
TTCAATGTGACCATAATGAGCAGCACGAACAGCATCTACGCGATAACCAAACTCGTTCCACTCTCTTGTCAGCATGTCCGGTGTTATGGTTTAGATGGCGTTCGTAAATCTCGGTTGGAGGCGCTGAGGGGGAAGCGAGCTCGTATTTGACACGTCAATGTGAAGGGGACAGTCTAATGTTTCCTTTATGTACCGAGAGATGACACTGGGAGCTTCTGTTGTCGTACTATGAGCTATTTACTAAATGTGAATCTGTTACGATTGTTCAACGAATATTCCGTTGCAAATATGGACGTCGTCCTCCCGATATGTGGAGTGTCGTACGTTGGTTTCGTCAGTTCCGTGACACAGGGTTCCCTGGAAAGGCAAATGTTCCGGGCGGCCGTGTTTGTCTGAGGAGAATGTGCAACGTTTTCAACAAGCGTTCGTTCGCTGTTCGAGAAAATCAACATCTCTCAATTGACGGTATATACATTGTTGCGAAAGCGATTGCTTTACAAACCATACAGGTTACAGTTTGTACCTGATCTTATCGAAAGCGATAAAAAACTGAGACTTGATTTCTGCGCGTTCGTTCTTGCCCAGAACGAGGTAGACGATGCCTTAATGTCTAAGCTGGTTTTTAGCGATGAAGCGACGTTCCATACAAATGGTAAGGTGAACCTGCACAACGTTCGGATATGGGGTCAGGTTCCTCAACATGAAACCACCAAACAACAACGCGCTTCCCCCATAGTGAAGTTGTTAAGCACTGTATCCAAAGACAATGTTTTCNACATGAAACCACCAAACAACAACGCGCTTCCCCCATAGTGAAGTTGTTAAGCACTGTATCCAAAGACAATGTTTTCGACCCTTTCTTTTTTCACGAGCCCACTGTTACTGTCATCTCTTATTTGGACTTACTTAGAGGGTAATTGTTTCCTCAGTTAGAAAAGGGGTGGGGGACTTTTTTTTCCAGCGGGATGTTGCGCCACCCCATTGGCACCTAGCTGTCTGCAAATACCATAACGAGACGTTGTCGCAACACTGGATTGGTCGAGGAGCAGTTGTTGTACAGGCTCTTCATCATTGGCCCCCAAGAAGCCGGGATATTACCCCGTGCGATTTTTCTATGGGGGTGCAAAGGGTTCCAACCCCAAATTTCAAAAACTAGGATTTGAAGTTAGAAAAACCAGGACAATTCATTTTAAAAACAGGATGCAGNTTCCAACCCCAAATTTCAAAAACTAGGATTTGAAGTTAGAAAAACCAGGACAATTCATTTTAAAAACAGGATGCAGTAATATATAAGCAATAGTTAAATTAATATGTAGTGAAAATAGTTTAAATCAAATTCGAGTAATAGTAATTATATTTTTTAATAGCAGTATTCGAAAAAAATATATATGAGTTAGAAATGGGTTATTAAAATATAAAACAAACACTTTAGTTTTGTAACAAATTCTTTAATCTTAGGTAAGTATCGAAAATAATTCTAATAACACAAACTTATTTGTTTTTATTATACTTTTAAACCCCACTGATTCCCTCTGTAGCTGTGGTTGAATCACTTTCATTAATCAAGAACGGAAGTTTTGGAGGGTGACTTTGGGGGATGGCGCGCAGCGCCCCACGCTTAAGGGGTAAAGGGTTGGGACAAAATTTGTGCAAAACCTTGAACCTTCCCCTTTCGATACACCTCCCACCTGCTCCCCTCGCTACATCCCCCCGGAAGGAGATGCGATGACCGGAGGGATGTGTTTTTAACTTTGGTCGGTGCTGGAAGTCGCAGTTTTCGGTCGATTTCGCCAGGATTTGAGGGAGGGTTGTCTCTTTGGACCTTCCCTCGGANGGTGCTGGAAGTCGCAGTTTTCGGTCGATTTCGCCAGGATTTGAGGGAGGGTTGTCTCTTTGGACCTTCCCTCGGACGTTGAGTTAGTTATGCCCTTTTTGAAAAATGTCGGAACCCCTGGTTGGGGGGAGGGGGTGGGGCATTTCTGTTTTTCAACTCATGAAGCCACTGTTTTCGGCTGATTGCGGTGGGATTTGAGAGAGGTGTGACTCTTCGGACCCTGCCTTTTGGATAAAAGTCTGCACCATTATATTTACCATAACTATCGTACAAAGTCAGCTGGTCCATATTATGCGTATTTTAATTAAAGTACAGTGTACTATAGCTTTAGTATTTTGTACTATAAATTAGAAATGCGTACTGTAATGGTTTCAGCACCGCTCAAGTTTATCTTTAGGCCTGAAATGAACATGGTTGGGCCGTACTATTATTAGATCTGCACCACAGATATCGGTATTTCGTACAATAATTTAGAAATTCATTTCACAATGGACTACACTTACCAAGCTTGTCGCAGTCTATATTTATGACCTGGGTTTCAGATTGCACTAATGTACATGCTTCACCATTTTGACTAAGAACGCGGGTTACGCGGGCCCAGCTTCATTTGAGGTCAGCACTTATCGCAGGTCATATTTTAAAATTGCTTTCAGATTGCACGAAAGTACCTGTCCAAGCCATATTAAGACGTGGGTTTCAGATTGTATGCATGTAGATGCTTCACAACTGTTTACTAGGAACGCGGGTTACGCGAGCCCTTCTTCTTTTGAGGCCAGCACTTATCGCAGTTATTGTAGCCCCCTAGGACAACATTAGTATAATTACACACTGTCAAAAAATNTTTTGAGGCCAGCACTTATCGCAGTTATTGTAGCCCCCTAGGACAACATTAGTATAATTACACACTGTCAAAAAATAAAAAATAAAAACATTTGGGTTTCAAATTTCACCCGTTTACCTGCCTCACACAAGAATTGTGAACCGGCGGATTCCGCGGGTTGGCCCCCTGGTTAACAAATAATCATAAAATTGGTGACTCTTCATATCTATGTTATAGATAGTTTTGATGATTGCAGCTACTATTGTTGGCAGTAATCAATTTATTTCTGTTGACCACTGTGAATTTATTAGAGAAAAGACTCTCTTAACATTAGCATTATGTCCTGGTACACTAAACACATATTCAGCCACATTCCGTAGTTCTTCATACTGTTCCTCGGAAACGCATTGCTTAAAATTGTTGCAAGGAGTTTACGCTGTCGTCTTTTTGAGTAGGATTCAAATTTTTGCTAAAATGTTTCNCATTGCTTAAAATTGTTGCAAGGAGTTTACGCTGTCGTCTTTTTGAGTAGGATTCAAATTTTTGCTAAAATGTTTCAAATTAACCCACTCGTCGTATAATTTTTCGAGGTAAATTTCAGTGTCGTGATCTTTTAATAATTGCAAACAATTTTCAATGTTGCTCCAATCTAGCAAATCAGACCCTGAATCTAGTTAGGTCAGCTTAACTTTTAGGTCTCAAATGGTAAAATCCACATTTTTAAATAGTCATTGATTTCATTATAAAAATCCATTATTTTAGTTGAAAATTCTTCCGTGTTCTTTCCGTCGTCATCCAACTGCTTTAAAATTGTTCTTATTCTTAGAGGACAAAAATTGTTTGTTATCCTCTCCTCGAGTAATGAAATAACCCTACTTACAATTTTCCTTATTTCAACAGACACGGTTTTCTTTTATTTCCACTCTTTCAATATTTGTGTGAATTATCGCCATTACTGAATAAACGAGGAACAGGTAACCTTCGGTATACTCATTGTTAAAGAAAACTGTGTAATGTACTGTGGAGGTTTATCTAACCTAATAAAATATTCTTTTGACGGCTTATGGTATTTCAAAAGTTTTTCAATTGCCGGAAAACGGCTTAACCAGCGTGTCTTGGAGTGAGACTGAAGTTGAGTANAAAGTTTTTCAATTGCCGGAAAACGGCTTAACCAGCGTGTCTTGGAGTGAGACTGAAGTTGAGTATACTCCATGGTAGTATCTTTGCAAAACTGTTGCAGTTTTTCTGTTCAAACAGTGTATGTAGAAAAAATATTATAAATTTTTACAATTATTAATTCTACTTCTATGGGCAGAATGTCACATCCGTGATGAACAGCATTATAGAGAACATGAGCAGGATAACCAATACCTAAAATGCCTTTGCCTAATTTTTCCATCAGTTTACAAAACACATTGTTTGTTCCAGCTATTTCTCTACCACATAAGTTCGTATTGCAATTATATCTTGAGAATGCTACTCATTTTTCTGTTATATTATATCTTTGGAGCTGATTATTTACTGAACTCACCAAAGTTTCAGCAGTTTCATCGGGAACTGTTTCAATGTGTAATATCTTGGAACTTATGCCTTCGCCACGATAATCGAAATACTGAACCAATACAGGAACTAATTTAGTTGCTCCATTATTGCGAGCGTCACAACAGACACTAACACACGATATTCTTTTCCTGTCATCTGTAATCTTCATTTAAGAATGAGGGCTTAAAACGCTAGTCACAATTGCAGTGTCGTTTGTTCTGATGCAGGTCATTTCAATTGCGATTTGTGAATCTCTAAACATAATTTTATTCAACTGCAACGGAACAGTCTGAAGAATTAAAAAGCATATAGTGACGAATCTTGTTGTCAGCTGCAGCCCCTTCAGCAGTGACAGTCTTCTCATTTGTTGACGATTTCTTTATAAAAGTATCCAAGGCTTTAGAAGTCCCCGCCTGGAATTGTAATATCTTCTTATGCTTGGCTGTTTTCTGTTGCTCCTCAATATCTATCGCGCCTCTGGTGGCTATAGATATACTGGATTCACAAATACAACAAATCACTTCAGAGTCAGACTTGCCGCGTTTGAACAAGGGAAACATTTTTTCTAAAACTTCGTTGAAAGTACATTTTCGTTTTGGCATTTTGAGGAAACGCCAAACTTATAAATGCAATTATACAGCTGAAAAATATAAATGCCATTTAAAAGCGAGCTCATAAGTTAAAATTAAATTATATTTGCAAGTATCATTCTATTATAATCTGTATTCTCGGAATAAATAATGCTAATAATACAATACAATCAAAGATTATGATACAATCAAAAATAAGTTTAAATACTTACAGATTTCTCCTTTAAAATAAAATTTTTAATACGTTATTTTCGTGTAGCACTTATTCACTTACAAGTTGATACCTGAATAGTAAGCTGGCTAGCTCTGTATGCTTAATGCAAGGTTGCAATGAGAAAGCACTACGCGACAATAGTAGAGAAAAAGAGACATCACATAGTGTTACGTCTTTGTTTTAAAACAGTGCGGGCAGCGTGAAAACTCGAGCCGTGAGGCCGCCCGTAACATAAGGACTGTAAAAGTAGCACGTTAATTTTAAAATACATGACCATATCAGGACGCTTTAAAGCCCAGGACGCTGCTTAGAAACTATCCAGGACACACCAGGACACTCCAAAAACCAGGACATGTCCTGGGAAAACAGGACGGTTGGCAACCCTAGGGTACATAAAAGATCAAGTTTTTCGTTCGCCATTGCCGCCTAATATTGACTACCTCTAAACGTAAATTAGGGATACCCTGCAAACCATAACACCGGACATGCTGACAAGAGTGTAGAACGAGTTTTATTATCGCGTAGATGTTGTTCGGACCGCTTATGGTGGTCACATTGAACATTTATGAAAATATGGTAAATTAACTTCACATTTTCTCGGTTCTTGTGATTTGTCATTCAAGGATGTAGGTTGTTTGGTTTTGATATTATATACCTTTAAAGTTGGGGTATTCTCTTATACAAATCCTGTACTGTTATATTCAGCTTTCCAACCTGACTAGAATAAATCTTAAATCCATCCATCTCAAGGTGATGGCGTATATCACTAAACATGTTCACGCACTTGGAAGATACTGGTTGTGTTTCCGGACACCAACACATACGTCTTGCACAGTCAACTATCAGAACCACTATAATTCCCAGAAAGGAAAGGAGACGCACCTGGACTTCCTTAGTGTATATGATCCGTTCAAGGGGGATTGGATATAAGTGAACCATTGCTTTTCGCAAATGTTTACAGAGCACGGACTTATTTATTGGGCAATGATGTTTTTCTTTGAATTCACAACTCTATGCTTTTCTTAACGAAACACTATTTATTTTGTTCCTATACTGATGATATTTGCACCATGAGTTTTCGAATAATGTTCCATTGGGTGAACTTTTTTCTTTAAATTCGACGATATTGTGAAAGGGTAATAGAAGTTCATGTGTATGTGTAAGAGCGACACACTGGGTAACGAAGTTATGATAAGTTGCTTTTTGAGTAAAGTTCAGTTACTTTTTGTCGAAAGTGAAGTATTTAAAGTTACTCTTACCTCGTAAGTAATTGAACTTACGGTAATTTTGAAATGCAACTTTCCCAGCATTGGCTAAAGTGCCGAAAAACATGTCAATCAAACAGAAAATACTGGTATTATTTAATCGTAATTGTAAAAAATTCCCTTTGTTAAAAACAAATATTGGTTAATAACGTGATTCTGACAACTGACTGTTCATGACGTGTTGGTGGCGGGCAATACAACAAAGACCTTCTAAGTGCGTGGACAGGCGGACCGCGGATTAATACAATGTGTAGAATATAAAGTGTGAACTCCCTATTTCCCATCGCTCCTCCTATGATGTACTTTGATGAAGTTGCGACTGAAGAAATTCGTTCATTGCACTAGGTTTCGCGCTGTACGAGACTTGGGAGTAGTTAGTCCTAATACTTGGGGAAACAGATTACGATGCTCAAATTCTGAGTTTGTGTGTGATTTTGCGATCATTAAGTGTTTTGCCGTCACTTCGTCATACGTGTGAACACACTTGCAGGTATCACAATCAAGTACTGTTATAGTTCTATTCTGGAGACGAGTATAGGCTACATCTACAAGAGTAAAACATTTTTCCTCTGACAGCAAGTAAGGTGACGCTATAGAATCAGCTTACGGTGTGTGCATGTTAGGTCTGTCATTACCGCTGTCCAGCGCCAAACTGCCAAGTAATAACGAGACCTAAGAACCACAATCGTTTGTTGTAATAAAACATATTGTAATTTAGTGTAAACTTGTTTTCTTTTACCTTCATGTAATTTTTACATTAATTTTTAGCCTACTTTCCGAAGGAAAAAAAGACATGAGATCACTTTCCTGTCTGTGTGTATTTGTATGTATGTATGTGTGTGTGTCTGTCTCTGTGTATCTGCGTTTGGCTGTGGGTATCTGTGACCCCTAATTGGTCCACCATTTTGGAAAATAGCACAAATTTGAAAAAGTAAATATTTTACATTATATCTTGAAAATTATTCAACCAATTCTCATGCAATTTGGCAAGTAAGATATAAATTATGGGCCAAGCAAACATATGTTATCGAAATTTTTTATTTACTCACTTTCAAAATGGTGGTTATATAAATCTTTTAAGCTTATTTAGTATATATCTGCCATACCATTTCACCGATTTAGACCAAATTTTGTATACCTAAAGTATCTATTACAAGTATCATATACCAGAATAAACCACTTTTGGAGACCATTTTGGAAGATACGCCATACGAATAAATAAAGTTATTATGACTCGGTAAATATTTAAGCGATTCCTTCCAAATTTGGCAAAAAAGTATTATTAATGCAGAAGATGTTAAGTGATTTTTTTAAAGCATGTCAGACCCTTATTTAAAATTTGCGCACAATAGTTATTTTAGCTTAGAATGCTATATCTAATAAATTCTGTCATTACTTTGTATGCTGGCAGTAGATATTACAACTATATTTTTATATACATAGATAATATATTGTCAGTAATTTTGAAAGATAGTGCCATGTGAGTAAATAAAGTTTTTTGTCATATTTCGGGAAACAATTTACAGATGCCTTCCAAATTTGGCAAACAAATAGTACTGTAGCAGTTGGTGTAAACTGGTAGGCCTATGTTATATATGAGTCAGGCACTTATTTTTCAAAATGGTGGCTATATAAATATTTTAGCTCAGTATATTTTATTAACGAAACAAATTCCAACTTAACTTTGTATGCTGGCAGTATCTATTAGAGCCATTAAATTTGTTTATGCAGACATTGATTTCTCTGCAATTTTGTAAGAGAGCACTCACTACTAATAAAAATTAATGATTTTATATCGTATCTCGGTAAACAATCAAGCCATTCTTACAAAATTTGGCGATGGTATTGTAATGTAGTAGCCCATAGTAATAAATGTATTTTTTTTTTTTTAAGTAGGACACAATAACTTTTAGAATGACGGTTATAAAATAATTTGAGTTTTGTGGGTGATATCCACGAAACTATGTAAACTATTTTAACTTAGCTTTGTATATTGGCAGTATATAATCATCGAAATTGCTAATAGATTACTTTTTTGTCCTACGTTTATGCAGATATAGCCACATGAAAAATATGGAGGTTTTATGCCTTTTCTCGAGGACCAATCAACCGATTCCACCAAATGTTACACAGGAACGTTTGAAATAAAGTCGTACCAAATTGTGCACACCATAAAGGCTGCAGAAGACCATTTAAATTATCATGATATAATGGGTCAGACAACGATGTTCAAAATGGGAGCTTCATAAATAATTTAGATAATTTTGATATATAGATTAATCTAACCAAATTCAACCAAAATTTGTATGCATACGGTATATATTAGAAGCATCGTACGTATAGCTTCTTTTTCTGGCAATTTTGTACGATAGCATCAAATAAGAAAATGAAGTTTTTGTGTCATATCTCAGGGTCCAACAACGTATTTTCATCAAGTTCTTCACGTAAGTAGCTCTATGGTAGGCCATGTAACTGACATGATTTATGTGGCTCAGTCACTTATTTTCAAAATAAAGGCCCTGTAAATATATTACGTTAGTAAACCCATTCTTCGCAACATAAGACTGATTAAACCCGAAGTTGATACTCTGAATCCGACCTCCGTAATGCGGTGGTTGCACGTTAGGTTATAGTCCGAGGTTTTCTGCGTTCAAGTCCCGGGTAGGGCATGTGTGCTTTTGTAATTGTCTAACTACTGTTGCATAAGTTTTTGGTTTCATTTCTGAAGTTATTGTTTTCAAAGAGAAGTCATTAATTGCACCCATTTTGAGGAAAGTAGGCTCATTAGTTATATCAGGGACTTCTTGTTTTAATATGTAACGAGTGCAGTTAGTAGGTTGCAGTTCACTAACTGTGCAGAAATATCTTCGTTTTTATGCTCTTAGATGTAGCACCACTATGGCTTTTAGTTTTTAAAGTAATTACGTCTACTGAAGTCAGCTGTGTTCTCTGGAAAACTACACCCACTTATTTTCCAGAGTACACCCTGGCTCCAGCAAGCGTAGATTTTAAACTTCGGAAATCATAGCAGAGCGAAATTTTAACGCGTGAAGAAACTAGCGTTAAGGAATGTCAGTCCCCGCCATCTGGAATTTATGCATTTATCTCCGTATTTTCTATTTTAAAATGTTTAACGTTTTTTTTTTTGCACGACAAAGCAAAAATTATAGCTTTTCGTACCTTATAAAATTCTTTGATCTTTAATGCCATTATTAATATTTGGTAAGTCAGGAGGAAATAAGTAGTTTTTCTTGTGGACGACTGTAGGTATGAGACTAGCAATAGCAGTTAGGCAATAAATGCTTTAGAATATGTACAAAAGAATGCGTTCTGCGTTGTCTATCGGTGAAATATATTACCAAGCCTGTAACGCTGCGGAGAATAAATGCCATAAATCCGAAATGGTGTGGACTGGTCCTTCTTTCTTCTCAGCATTTTGGAGCCACTAATTTAAGATAGTAAAAGAATAAAGTTTGCATTTTAACAATTCAATTTTTTAGACATTCAAGACCGGCTAAAAGTCTTCCGCCACAACTACAGTAATACTGGTTTATAGGTCTCTGTATTCAGTTGGGCATCGTTTTGGTCTATAGTAAATACATCGTAAAAAGTTGCTGTTGTATGTACTCTTCATTAATGACCAGCTGTCAGCCAATGTAATGTCAAATTGACAGTGTCCTTGCCAAACGTTATTTCTTACAAACCCCAGACTCGAGACTACAGTAAGTAATTTACACGTTAAGTGCTGCCGATGCTACTGGCCTAGTATTACACTGCAATGATCGTGGTGAAATCTTCGTGGCCGATGTAAGTCAAGTAGCCAAAGTTCTCCAAGAATACGAACTTTGTAGAGGGTAGCGGTGGAATGAGGACTTTTGATATCAACATTAAAAAAAGTTACTGCTGCTACCTGCGTATATTTTAACTGGCACACCGACAGCCATGCGCCAAACAGAGTTGCTAACGACAGAGGGCAAAGTAGTTCCATGTTTATAAGTTGAATTTAAAGTGTTAAGTTAATTTGTGTGAATACTAAAGTTAGTTATTTTCCTTTCTGTTTTTAATGCATATAAGTATATAGCAGGTTTGCGAAAGTATTACAAAATTAAATATTTCATAGTTGCCCTTTGTCGGCGCACGAATAAAATGACCAGGCCATGGCAATGTTAATTTCACATATGGTGGAAGTTTATGCAACGCGAATACAAGTAGAACTTAAGCAGGGCTCTCAAAAGTGATCAGTTTACCGTAAACAAACTATATCACTGCAAACTCCATATACAACTGTGATGAATTCGATAGTACACAGTTGGTCGCACGGTTTCGTATAACAAATCCAAAGACGGCAGNCACGGTTTCGTATAACAAATCCAAAGACGGCAGGACTTCCAAAATTGCAGTGGACTTAGGTCCGAAGCTGATAAGTTAAGTGTTGAATGTCGGGTGTCAGGCGNTAAATATTTCATAGTTGCCCTTTGTCGGCGCACGAATAAAATGACCAGGCCATGGCAATGTTAATTTCACATATGATGGAAGTTTATGCAACGCGAATACAAGTAGAACTTAAGCAGGGCTTTCAAAAGTGCTCAGTGTACCGTAAACAAACTATATCACTGCAAACTCCATATACNTACCGTAAACAAACTATATCACTGCAAACTCCATATACAACTGTGATGAATTCGATAGTACACAGTTGGTCGTACGCTTTCGCATAAAAAATCCAAAGGCGGCAGGACTTCCAAAATTGCAGTGGACTTAGGTCCGAAGCTGATAAGTTAAGTGTTGAATGTCGGGTGTCAGGCGNCGGCAGGACTTCCAAAATTGCAGTGGACTTAGGTCCGAAGCTGATAAGTTAAGTGTTGAATGTCGGGTGTCAGGCGTCACCGCTTCGGCCTCCTCGCATTATGAGCGTAACACCTTCCGTTGCACGGCCTTCAGGAACTTCTACCCATTCCCAGTGGCGTACAGGCAGTAATTTATCTGGGTTGGGGAAGGTGGAAGTGATGATCATTGATAAAACAGCGCCTGTAATTTCTTTTCATCTTAAGAAAAACAGTAGTTGTGGACATCTACGTATATGTTTTATATTACATACTTCATTTTACTTATTTTTACTGCTTTTTATTATACCGGTTTATTTACCTGATCTCTCATTTTACTGATAACTAGCTACATTAATTAATTTTTTTAATGCATCCTTCACGTTTGGTTGGGTGGGGTTGGGGTTTGGGGGTGATGAACCCTCCTGCCCCCCCCCCCTNTAATTTCGGTTGAAAAAATACTTTGTCACCAAAATAATTGATTCGATTGAACGCTACAATTTTGCTCGGCATAACTAAATTAGCAGTGTAATTGGTAACACTGATTATATCGGATGATCTGTTAGAGATATAACACTCTGTTTTCGATTTTGTAAAATTTTTGAATAAAATAAAGCTTTGTGTTTTGAAGTTTCTTTCGTGAGTACTTAATAGAATTAAAAGTGTGAAGCACATATACGTTTCCAAAACTGCCGAATGTAGTTTTTTTTNCTTTCGTGAGTACTTAATAGAATTAAAAGTGTGAAGCACATATACGTTTCCAAAACTGCCGAATGTAGTTTTTTTTAGTGGTTTGGCATTTGCGTCGAATTAACATTTTTTTATACATCCTAAATTATATAGCATGTGCATTATTTTTTGCGCGATTATAAAACGTATCTGCTCCGGCTATTTAATTTTTTTATCCCTCAAACCGTTTGTCGGCGTGATTCTACTGACCACAACCGATGTTGCGGCTTAGCTGGCTGTCGGGTTTCTAACGGTTCGAAACACTCTNTCGGCGTGATTCTACTGACCACAACCGATGTTGCGGCTTAGCTGGCTGTCGGGTTTCTAACGGTTCGAAACACTCTTAATGGACATCTCGTATTCACATTCCAATTTGGTTTGCATTAGCCAACGTGTATCCTCCAGGGTGTTCCTTATATTCCAGTGGAGCAAGGGGAACTGCTACAAGAGCAAATCCCCACAAGCACTTGTTCACCGCTTGAAAATCGATGTGATGCCCGGTAATTCCCATCCCGCCGAGCTGAGATTTCAAACTTGTTTTTTTTTCNTCACCGCTTGAAAATCGATGTGATGCCCGGTAATTCCCATCCCGCCGAGCTGAGATTTCAAACTTGTTTTTTTTTCCCCACGAATTCATTCCGCCTACCACCCTCTGGCTTCACTTCGTTGTTTGTTCAATCATGTTTTGTTATATGCAGAATTTATAATTTTACGCCACAGTACAAAATAAAATTACAGTTTTAACTCTTCTTTGAAATTGTTGCATAACTCGGGTACAAAAGCCTTCCCTCAAAATTGAAAACATTAAATTTATTTCAGAAATAATATCAGCGACGAATAATATCATGACTTTTAGAATATGTTATGCGAAGGCATTTGTATTTACCTATATGATCTGGGAAAAAAATACTATGTCATAATATAAGAATAGGATTGTGAGGAAACACGGAGTTCCATCAGCTCGNATATGATCTGGGAAAAAAATACTATGTCATAATATAAGAATAGGATTGTGAGGAAACACGGAGTTCCATCAGCTCGTAGCACAAAACCCTGCATTTTATAAAAACTTTTTGGGTCTGAATAAGTACAAATTGATAATAGTACCAATATATTTCTGCTTCAGGTATCTCATAAAATTAAGAGGATCGCAACGTATGCATATTCCGTAACATCATCATCATCTATGTCATGTTTTTTTCTATGATACACACATGTACAGCTGTTTGGAAACACAGTTACTCATATGCACAGGTACTTCCTCGTATATATATATTTTTTCCTGTGTGTGACTTGCAGTGATATGNAAACACAGTTACTCATATGCACAGGTACTTCCTCGTATATATATATTTTTTCCTGTGTGTGACTTGCAGTGATATGCTTGTGAAAGTAAGTCACACTGACATCATCTAGGTTATCGAAGTGAAGGTTGAATAACAGAATTCCTCATAGATGGACGGGAGTATCACCACTTTGAAACGCGCTGTCTCAGACTTACATCCATACATTTGTACGTACAGTAATTTCATAATCTTTAAGCCGGAGACAGGTTTACAATGTTAGGTGCTCAGCAGCACTAATAGCATAGGCACTGAATGGGTTTTTCTAATCTAATCAATACCTGGATGTTGATCTGTGACCTATCTTTCCAGGCCTTTTCGACATTTCATCAGTTAAAGAGATGAGAGTTCGAATTTCAAATCGCATGGTTATTGTTTATTTTAGTATTTTGTTATAGGGAAGTTAGGCTTCCCGCCACTTCTCTCACAATTGACCATATCTCTTACAGTAAACACGTACAAACAAATGACAGTGACGAAGGGAGTCCGAGTTGCTATGGGCTCAGAACCACTTATGTGTGGGATCGTTGCATATGATTGTGAGGGGTAACTGTCAGAAAGTGATTTCGGACCTTCCCCCAGATAGCTCGAAGCCGTAATGATTATAAACAGGTGTTATCCAGATACAGAATGAGTCGCCCCTGCTTAGTATTTATTGTTGATTGTTTTAACCCTAGCAAAATCGCAAAATTGGAGTGTTTTGGAAATTTATTTATTTTCCGGTGGAATATGAATTTTAAAGTAAGGAGTGGTATTTTACATACCATGCTAAGAATCGTGGAAGAATGCGGGACCATACCACCTCCCTATTGTCATGTAAAATTGTTTTTGCCAGGGTTGATGGTTGCATTCTACGAGGGGGTGGGGTGAGGCAAGCTCTCAGCTTANATATCAGCGACGAATAATATCATGACTTTTAGAATATGTTATGCGAAGGCATTTGTATTTACCTATATGATCTGGAAAAAAAAATACTATGACATAATATAAGAATAGGAGTGTTAGGAAACACAGAGTGCCATTAGCTCGAAGCACAAACCACTGCATTTTATGCAAACTTTCTGGGTCTGAATAAGAAAAAAATGATAATAGTACCAAGTTATTTATACTTCCTGTATCTCATAAAATTAAACAGGTTCACAACGTAAACATATTCCGTAACATCATCATCTATGTCATGTTTTTTTTCTATGATACACACATGTACAGCTATGTGGAAACACATTTACTCATATGCACAGGTACTTCCTCGTATATATTATTATTATTACTATGTGTGACTTGTAGTGATATTCTTGTGAAAGTAAGTCACACTAACATCTTCGTAGTCATCGAAGTGAAGGTTGAGTAACAGAATTCCTCATGGATGGACGGACGTATCACTTTAAAACGCGTTGTCTTAGACTTACATCCATATATTTGTACGTACAGTTATTTTANCAGTAATTTTATAATCTTTAAGCCGGAGACAGGGTTACAATATAAGATGCTCAGCAATACTAATAGCATAGGCACTGAGTGGTTTTTCTCATCTAAACAATACGTGGATGTTGATCTGTGACTTATCTTTCGAGGTCTTCTCTACATTTCGTCAGTTAGTGAGATGAGAGTTCGAGTTTCAAATCGCATGATTATTGTTTATTTTATTTTAGTATTTTATTATAAGGAAGTTAAGCTTCCCGCCACTTCTCTCACACTTGACCATATCTCTAACAGTAAACACGTACAAACAAATGACAACGTCGAAGAGAGTCCGAGTTGCTATGGGCTCAGAACCACTTATGTGTTGGATCGTTGCATTTGATTGTAAGGATTAACTGTCAGGAGGTGATTTCGGACCTTCCTCCAGATAGCTCGAAGCCGTAATGATTATAAACAGGTGTTATCCANTTAACTGTCAGGAGGTGATTTCGGACCTTCCTCCAGATAGCTCGAAGCCGTAATGATTATAAACAGGTGTTATCCAGATACAGAACGAGTCGTCCTTGCTTAGTATTTATTGTTGATTGTTTTAACCCTAGCAAAGTCGCTGAATTGGAGAGTTATGGACACGTCTTTATTTTCCGGTGGAATATGAATTTTAAAGTAAGGAGTGGCATTTTACATACCATGCTAAGAATCGTGGAAGGGTNTGGAATATGAATTTTAAAGTAAGGAGTGGCATTTTACATACCATGCTAAGAATCGTGGAAGGGTGCGGGACCATATCACCTCCTTTTGTCATGTAAAATTGTTTTGTCCAGGGTTTGCAGGTTGTATTCTAAGAGGGGGTGGGGTGAGGCAAGCTCTCAGCTTAGTGCAGATCTGAGCTTTTAAANGCCAGGGTTGATGGTTGCATTCTACGAGGGGGTGGGGTGAGGCAAGCTCTCAGCTTAGTGCAGATCTGAGCTTTTAAAAGCCAGCAGCCCTGGCAAGTGCAGGGGTGGGTAGGCTCACCGGAAATGGTTTTTAGTGGTGTACACAAGTTCGCTTCCATATTCCCCAGCAGCTCTCGCTGCTCCTGCATCTTGTATGGTTTCCCAGCACTTCGACCCACTGGTAGGCCTCTTCACAGAACTCGGACTGCTTTCTCCTTGCTGCGAGCATTTCTAACCTCACCCCTCCCTTCTCAAGGTACAGCTGAATCTGGCTGTGTTCTAAAGGAATTATTCGCATCTAAAGCCAGGCCAAAATCATTGGTGAACAGATCGTTCTCTCATGGTGTGGTAATTAATTTTCTTAGAATGTTCATTTCACAAACGTAGCAAATGTTTGGTAAAGTGAACCTCATAATTCTAAAGCAGTTGTTACTTTTTACAGAAGATGCAGTAATAGAAGGACACGAATCTCGTACCTGTTATGCATTGGCAGTGAAATGTAAACAGATAATGTCTGCATTTCATGTGTTTTTTAGTCAAAAAAACTTTCTTCCTTTACAAAAAAAAATTCTATGCTACAGAAGTAAGAAATAACTAAGTTTTATCGGGGTAACTTTGAGTGATTAAATTAGGGACGTAATTAGCAACACTTATTCGTGTGGTGTGCAGATTACTGATATCGGCTTGCCTTTGTCTGCCGTAAAAACTTTTTCACAGTACTTTACGCAGCCGATATATGGCAGTGTAGCCTGTGGACTGTGTCTCTTGTCATCGGGTTATAGGAACGAAGTACACTGAAGATGGGTTACGTCCGGTCGTTTACTTACGCTATATTATTCAGTCTCCAGAATCATGAACAAGGTGGGGACTCTCCAATTAGACTTTACTCAGAAT
Source organism: Clitarchus hookeri (assembly GCA_002778355.1). NCBI lineage: Eukaryota > Metazoa > Arthropoda > Insecta > Phasmatodea > Phasmatidae > Clitarchus > Clitarchus hookeri. The sequence continues at coordinate 18,123 of NQII01010919.1, forward strand.
GTGGCTGATTAAATCTTTATAATTTAATATTTCGTCTTATTTGTATAGCTCCCCCGTTTATATTCAGTCATTTTTATATTGAAATAATATTGTACAGCCTTATTGTTAAATAAACCCCTTTTTTATAGTTTCGATTACATAACTCTCTCGATATCTTGTTACGCCCCTACAGCCTCGTTAAGGTATGATGATGCACCAGAAAATCATATTACAACACACGTGCGTTTTTTTAGCAGATAATATACGTATTTACAGTCAAAAAAACAAAAACGGAACTCAAATGCAGTTTTTTCCCCTACGTATAATTTTGCGAGATTTTTCTGCAGCTTTTAATTCTGGGCAATTACTGTTTCTCCTGATTACTTTATTGCATTTTAGAACAAAAAACATAAGTTTTTCACCAAATGTTTGTCATTGCGAAAAAAAATTATCAATAATCAGTAACGATTTTTTTAAATTATATCACAGTCTTAAGTGTGCTTCGTAAATTAATGCAGGCAGCCATGCGGAGTGCATACCTTTTCGAAATTACTTATTTAGAATCTTGAAACAGTAATAAACAAAATCGAGTGGCAAAGCATAAAGACTTCTAATGACAGGTATTTTTATAGCTCATTACTTTTTTATAAAGAACTAAGAAAGTGGCATATTTTATTGTTTCCACATACAGTAGTATAAAAAAAAGAATAAAGCTGGTGTATTTTTAACTTGAGAAATATCTTTCTGTTACATGACATCTTCCATAGGGTTTACTTTAATTACGCGCGAATAAAATATCTGTTTTTTGGTGGAATAGGGGGGGGGGAATAGGTTGTGTGGTGTGTGTGTGAAAAAACGGCATTTTGGCTACTGTTAGGTGCGAGAGGAAAACTTTTNGGGGGGAATAGGTTGTGTGGTGTGTGTGTGAAAAAACGGCATTTTGGCTACTGTTAGGTGCGAGAGGAAAACTTTTATTTTGGCGAAAAGGAACTGTTGATAAGGAGCGGCCTCGGGCGGGCTTTGCCCCCATGACCCGCCGACATAACTCAGAACCCTGTTGTTGAGGCAGGGAAAAGGAGAGGAGTCTAGCCACGGCCGCCAACCGCGGAGCTATAAGTTTCCCCAATGTTCTGAAATATAGGTGGCGGGTCCAGCGCGATTCCGGGTCCCTGGTACCGGCCTGCAGTATCCATCACATGCATGTCTTCAAGCTCGGGAGCAGCTCCCACCCCACACTACCTCATTCCTTCTTCATTTTACTA
>NQII01010919.1:19777-31967 GCA_002778355.1 Clitarchus hookeri
ATTTGTAATGCAGTTTGATTAAATTCAAATTGGTAAGAGCACGTTGTACATATAAAAGGGCTTGTCTTTTCAATATTGAGATACAAACAAACACGTTCATCATTGTCGACCATGTGACTTTGAAAGTTGTGTTCGTTTGGGGCAGGTCAATGCTTGGTAGATGCGCAGAAGACGAATAATTGGTCTAACTCACCTTTAGTTTATGGAGCGGACACGCATATCCTTTGGTGTTCCGATGAAAGACCGACAACGAACGGATCACCAGCGAATGCGAACCCAAACTTTATCGAACATGGATGAAGGATATTTGCTCACTCTCGAGTACCGTTCTCACTCCCGTCAGAACGCTCGGTTCGTTGATGATAGAACACACTAGTTCGCTTCTACTAACTCCAGCGTAAATGAGGCTTTGCTGTAAATTTGCAACACTAAAAACGGAGTTCATATGAGCAATACTTGAAATAAGTANCCAGCGTAAATGAGGCTTTGCTGTAAATTTGCAACACTAAAAACGGAGTTCATATGAGCAATACTTGAAATAAGTAAGACGTAATCCTGCTTGCGGTAGAAGTAGTGTGGTTTACAGTGGAGAACTGCACACGACGGCACAAGATGCACAATCCATTACGAAGTATTTCANGGTAGAAGTAGTGTGGTTTACAGTGGAGAACTGCACACGACGGCACAAGATGCACAATCCATTACGAAGTATTTCACACATTACCAAAGTATTCACAAAAGTACGATTTATTTTGCGTGAGAAAGAATAATTCATTTATTTCGTATCAATGTAAAATAATTTGTTTTATAAGTTAGTTATTTTAATGTATGAAAAAAAAGTATCGTGTTCATTTTTAATACATATTTAAGCCTATTTATATTCCGGGTTCTCCACACAGCACATTTTGCTTAAATCCTTCTTCTATTATGACAGTCGTAATAATTACAATGGTAGTGAGTAAGAAAATATTGGTACTGTCGTTAAATATTATAGTTAAAATTCATTTTATGTACGTTTATTTACGTTGTAAAATGATGGCTTTCGTTCCTAAAACCTATTATTAAAGTATTTGTAAGCATGTTTAGTTACAATCAGAGTAATTATTACGATTGTCCTACGTTACGAATGTGTTCTTGCAAAATGTACTCTCCAAGCATTCAAAATTGTAATACGCTTTAATTTTGATAAAATAAATTTATATAAATTTATCTTCAAATATTTACGTAAGTGGGACCGTGGTGGTGCAGTGATTAGACTACTCGTCTACCACCAAGGCGAAGCGGGTTCGATTCCCGGCGGGGTCACCCCCGAATTTTCGCACTTGGGAATTTTATCGCACGATGGCTCTCTCACTAATTTACGGAAGTAGAAAAAATATGCTGTTTGAAATATTCTTCGAATGGGGGTAAATGATTAAGGGAAATATTTTGAACATACGTCATTGCTTTACTCTTCTTAAATATGCAACATTAATAGTACTTTTTGACAAATCTGGTAGTGTGTGTACTTATTAATGAGTACCGCATTTTGTACAGTGTGGTGTAGTGCTCCATTGAAAGCCACTCTACTTCTACCTTAAGCAGGCTTACCATATTCAGTAGTCCGAGAAACTAGTATTTCTTAAATATAGTTTGAAGCAACAGACTTTATTGATATTTCATAGTCTTAAAATAAGTCGTACTTACTTTTCAAGTATTCATATCAAAGGTGCAAAGAGACCTTACTTATTCCCAGTCACGTTGTTTTGGAAAAACGCGCAGACCTTTGAAGTTATTTTGTAACTTAACATTAAAATACGTATGTAATTTTAATCCACGTAAGATCATGATGACAGTGCACAATTATATATACGTTTAAAGGACTGTAACGTTACCCGGAAAAATATAAAATGCATCAAATGCAGAACTGTTTTGAGCTTTATGGTTGTTCCTGTCGTCACGCACGTGTATTTTCCGACCAGGAAAATATATATATATATCGCCGAACATTGTTTGGTATGTTGCAGCTTTGTTTGAAAAATTGTGTTATTAAATGTCGACCCCATTAAAATAATCTTTGTGCGACAGGGACGTTGTTGAACAGATATTTGTGATGTCATACTCTCTTTACCGTGTATTTACAGTAAGATGTGCGCGTCCATGCTAAAGAAACTGAGTCGAACAAAGCAGACGTGGCATGACGTCACGTATTACACTGTCTGGGCTGAAACTGTTGTGCAGATATCGGTCGTGCATTTACACCTGATTCTCGGTTCCATAAATCACTCTTAAAATAATTTATTTTAAAAAAATCTCTCTCGTTTTATTTCATGTTTTAACTAGAAGCATTAAGTGTGTAGCAAAAAAAAATGTAGTTACGTTATCTTATGAGCTGTTAAAAGTGTAATATATGTATATTTTTAAACACAGATTTCACACGGTTTACTGCGCTTTTCGTATAGCACTTGGGTGAATACGGCTGAATGACATTGCAATATCATTAAACTTACTCAGAATGGCGTAGAAGTTTCAGTAAATTTACTTTATCAGACCTTTCGTAACGACCGCTACCAAAGGAGGTTTGAAAAACCGTTTACCATATTAGTATTTAATCAACAATTTCCTTTCGTCGATGTTTAAAACTTCGTCTCTAGTGGCTTGCGTTTGTCTTCTCGTGATTTTTCAGAACCGCGGAGGACATAGTTTTAAGGGCTTAATATTATATTAATCATATTGCCGACAACTAATTTATGCATATATAGGTCCTCCCACCTCTCAATGTTTTGTACAATATTAGCACGTTTTTAGCGTGTCAACCTAGCTAAGTGAAGAAAGGTGAGTGGATTCCGCGACATCGCGGTGCACTCAACATCATTCACTTAGTGATAATTGTCTGTTTTACTACATAAAACGTTTTTGTTATTTTCTGTTCGATTGTACATCGAACGGTTTTGTATACTAATTCGTTCGAATTCTTAGTCGTGCCGTGGTTCATGTCATTTTATTCTATGTAATTATAAAATATTGTATTCTGCTATGCCATGGTTAATTTTTCATACTGCCATGGGAACGCTTTGTTATATTAGTGTTTGTAATCATAGCCACCAGGGGCGTGGAAAATGTTATTTTAACACCCTCCCCCCAACTAAAGAAACGCATACACATACTTATCTCGCAACACATTTTATTGTGGGGAGGTTGGGGTTATGTAGCTATTCTGCTTACTGTAAATAATGTCGACTATCTCAAGAGTCTATAACAAATAACTTCCTTATTCACAAGATAATACCGCTAACTCTGTTACACTGGGTCGCTCTGAATTCTGCGAACCAACGAACGCACGAGTTCAAGCAACATGACTAGAATAAACAATTCGCTGAAGTTCCATGGATCGCCTGCTTAATAATTCATTCCCCCTTCTAAATAATGCACTTCCAGTGGTTTTTCCCTTGCAATCTGGGGAAAGATTCAGCAGCTTAGGTTGTTAGGTTTGAACTGGGACAGAAATTTCCACCTAATGGCTAGAAGTGTTTTCATCAAGGTATTTGATACCTTTTTTGGTTGAAATAACACGATGGTGTAAAAAAACACTGAATTAGATCAGTTTGTTTGCCTACAAATATTTTTTAAACTGTAAATTGTAGATTAAAACCTAGTTGAATGTGTAAGGGTTTTCAGAGAAATTACGTTATCACTGTGATTGCAAGAAACATTTTAAGTAGATACCAAGTGTTATGCATTAAAATTTTTTCGGAAATTGTTTGCATGACGTTTTGGCGTTTACAGGTATAACTCCTATGGGTGTATTTTGAAAATTAGTGTTAAGTTTGTTTCTTTTTATTTTCATCAGGTTGTCATTTTTTCTTCATTGTACCAATACAAAAAATTCTCAAGATGTTTAAAACTTTTTCAACCTATTGGATACCCTTAATTCCTGCTTGATATACCTGTGAAGGTGTGTTAACTGAAGTGTGCTTTAACTTTCTGTAACATGTAGATTAAATGCCTCGTTCGAAGGTGAAACTCATGACAATAATGCCAATGCAAATATTTAAGGAACAGTGCTCTAAATTGTAAAACTGTTGTCAGTAGTCTTCTGTGGCGCCCAAATTTCATTATCCTGGGAAAATAATAGGAAACCGAGATTAGTAATCTACTTGTTGACCAATTTTTATTGTGAATGTATAAAAACCGTTTTTATTCATGCTGCAAATCAAATTTAAGTTACTAATATACTTCAATTCCAGAAGCTAAATGAAGTATGACTTAAAAGTAACTTACAACTTGTTTCAAGTTAACAAAAGGTAACAAAGCAGAACGTGTACTGCATGTCCGAGGCCTGGAAGCGCCGCGTGCTAAAGGTTGCCCAGGCATGTGTATCTTAAATCTTTATCCTCTATGGGGCCACGGTGGCTGAGCGGTTAGAACGAATACTTCGCACCAATGCGTACTGAATTCAATCCCCGCCCCGGACACTCCTGGATTTTCGTAAGTNTCGGGTTTTCGTAAGTGGTAATCCTCCCCGACGATGCCGCTGGTCTGCGGGTTTTCTCAGGGATCTCCCGTTTCCCCAGCCCTTAAATTCCTGCGCCACTCCATTCTCACCTCATTTCACCGTCGTTGTTAAGAGCTGCCCCAATAACTCACTTCCCTCAACTCATTCATCGCCTGCATGCACGAGATAATTGACCTGGCGTGCTGTCTTTCTGTAGACTACTCGCGTCTGTGAACCATATCATTAGTTATACGGTCATTTTTTTGAGATTATGATAAAAACAACTTGAACTACTTTAAATTTATGTACGATAGTTTATCATATTATAAAAATAACTGAAATGACATCTGTTTCAGCCATTTTGTCTTTCAAAACGCAGTTCACACAGCTTTGGAAATATAAATATATGAAACTAATTTTCGGACATGAAAAATTCCTTCGATACTGTTCGTGAGCAGACGTCATACAAATAAATAAATTTAAAATAAAAACTGAAAAGATAAATACTTTTGCTTACCTTTTAGCTTTGGTTCTCTTTAAAAGTACTTCAGAATATAAAACCTTTTTTTCCAAAAGGAATGTACTCCTTCCTGTACCTCTCCCCCCTCCATTTATCAAAGTGTGAGTGTCCACGGTTGCCATACCGTTTTACTCAACTTTCCTGAAGCCCTGTTGAAGTTCTAATTCCAGTAAATTCATCCGCCTCATGAAAACAAAGCTTAACCGTGTTTACAAAATTACACCAAAGGACAGCGCACCGTATTCGTGCTCACTCAGTGTAATAATATTTTGCATAAGAACTATATCTTACTAGGTATTACCACCACACCTATCTTTCCCCTGTTTTAATTTGTATTAATCATCAATGTAAAATATTATAATTTATAAATAAAATATAAGTAAAAGTTCAATTTGTTAAAGAAAGGTATTTTTATGTTAACAGTATTATAAAACGCCTGTGATACACGGCATGTTTAGGAAATAANGAAAGGTATTTTTATGTTAACAGTATTATAAAACGCCTGTGATACACGGCATGTTTAGGAAATAAGTATTTCATACATGGGTGGTTTTTCAAAGGTTTAATTCAGAAAATGTGAATAAACCGCGAATAAACTATACCTGGGGTCGAATCCAGGAACTTCCCAGTTCGGGGTCTGTTGTGTGGGTGAGTGGGAGATATGGGCGGCGCTGTAACAAACGAGTTATTCAGCTTCAATGATGAAGATGACGGTGCTGATGACGATGATATGTTTCCCGCCGGGAATCGTTTTCAGTGCGCTGTGGGATCTCTCGTCTTGCCTAATGAGATGTGGGGTGTCGTTNCGCCGGACGTTTATTGGCTACAGTCTGCTGACCTACTTGGTGCTGTCAGCACCCTCCCCCAGGCCCCTCCCACGGCGTGTTATCTCCGGCGCTAATTGGCTCAGGACAGACTAGTGGGGCTAGTGCAAAGCCCTTGTAATTACGTTACCTGCTGTGTGGCCGGCCCCTGGGCTTGCTCACTGCTATGGCCACCAGGTGCGGAGTAGACCAGGTGCAGCACTTTCTCAGGTCTAGCAAGTACGCCGTGCTATCTCGTACATCGAGGGCTACTAGATAATCGCTTGAAAGTTCCATGTTGCATGTGTGTGATACCATGAATTCATCTATCGAATCTTATTATGATCGCAATTAGTATGAAAGCACTTCTGTTTTTGTACAAATCAGTGGGGATTTCTTTTAGCTTATTTTGCCGCACTATTTCCATTCTAATAATCGTAGCAAAAATCGTGCACATGCTTTACTGGACTTATAATTCATGGCAGTGAANTTAATTCATGGCAGTAAAGGAAACAAAAAATGTTTAGCTAACTGAAATTCACCTCACGTTGTACCTTTAATTAAGTATTGGCACATGATATTTCCACATAATACTATAATGCTATTGAAATTAGTCCGTGCAACATATTTCACTACTGTTTCCTGTGTAGTTTTAAAACAAATGTTTTATGCCTTCTTTTCATTTTGTTCGGAAATGACAGACCAGATAACATTTCAATACTAGTATTTGGATATACGTACATGTGTTCATGCGGAGATAACCAATCCCATGCTCTCTGTGTACTGCATATTAATTTTTTAGATTAACTGATGTTTATATTCCCCCTTAAGGTCTGTGGGTAAGCATTTGTTATATGTAATTGGAGACATCTCAGACCCAAAAAGTANGCTATATTAACTAATGTTTATATTCCCCCTTAAGGTCTGTGGGTAAGCATTTGTTATATGTAATTGGAGACATCTCAGACCCAAAAAGTATGTATTTATTTAGGCGGTTTTTTTTATAATATTGACACTATTGGTTGCGTTTTTCAGTAGTTACATATTTCTTAAGAGTATTAAAACTGACGTGACACTATTAGAGGTCTCTTTAAATGTATTTTAATTACGGTTCATAACTTATTACTTTTTTCATGACGTTATATCTGACTGCTTATTGACGCACGAACAAACTAGAAGGCAATTTTAAAAATTGGTTATCACCTGACACCTTTAACATTTCCATTCGTTTTCTATTGCAGACAGCTCGTCCAAATAAGCAGACTCTTTTGCATAATTACTTCAAACACATCTGTCGCAACGAGTAATAATTTAAACTACCTCGCGGGCCTGCGTAACGTGGGAGAGCTGTAAAATGGGGCCGTTAAAATAGCCGACAGTTAAATTTTTTTGTAACTGTATATGCAATTTCAGGCAGGGACTTTTTCAAAATTTAAAACAATATCATAAAGGGCCATGGATAGTGGTGAAAAGGGAAGCCTTAAAGGTGGTACGAGAATGGAAGAATAAGGGAAAGATATAACGTAAATGCGGAAGATCAAAAAGTGAGTTCAGGAATACGTGCCANGAGGGATACGTGCCAATTATAAAACAATTATGTTAATCGATTCGGGAACGACGAAAGAAGGTGCAGTAAGCAGATGGACGCTGCCAAGGAGTATTAAGTACACGTTAAATATTATTACTCGTAGTTTAAATGGTTTGCTGAAAGCTTAGGGACATGTGAAAGGAGGTGGCAGTTAGAGCCAGAGGGTATATTTGTCATAGAAATGGAAGTAGTCAATAAGGATGGCGTACATACCATGAGTATAAAGCCTGTAACTTAAATGGTTCTGGAATGGCAGAAGGTATTTTAAAGGTTTGAGGGATTCGAGTCGTCATGTAGATGGAAGTGTTGTAGTTGGGTGGGGTACATGCCAAGTAGTAATACTTTAACTTGAACTGTTTGGTAATGACAAAAACGTAAGTGAGGCCGTGTGTAGAAGGGGGTGTAGGTAGTAGGGGGGCATATCCAGTACAACAAGCGAAATGACCAAGAATGTTTGATCTCAAGGAGAATATGAAGGCTGTATGTGAAACTGTTTAGTGTTATATCAGGGGAAGGCTAAGACAAATTTTGTGGGATGCGTTGTTTTCTAGATATTCGTACAAGGATGCACCATTTTCAAAGCATTAGAGGAAATAAATGAATGTCATAAAATGACAGTGACTGAAAAATATTAAAGAAGAGGGCTGAGAAAATGATGTAAAAACTACACGATGAAAATTTCGTGACAAGAAATGTTGAACTTTGTTTTCGAGATACCGACTAAAATATAAATTTCAAAAACTCGGCGTTCGTAAAAAAGGAGTTACAAATTGTTTCAAGGAGACATTGGTTTGTATACCATATTTCAAGAGAGTGGCCGAAACGCTTCAGATAGGGCGTACCTGTAAAAACTGTACCCTAAAAAAATTCTTTCTCCGCAATTCTGTCCTCTCCTTTGGTTTTGGTTGCTTGGAATGAGTCCAAAGTAACAGGGAGTACAAGAGAAATGAGATTAAATATAGGTGTATTAGTTTGGGTTTGGAGTCGCTTACATTCGCCACTTTCTAAGGAGCTTTGAAAATTATTCCAATATTCCTGTAGTAATAAATCCGTACCTAATTTGTCTAATTTTAACTGACGCCAAGATATGTTATTTTTTATTGTCTAACACCTTGCCGATACAAGCCTTCACTTAAGAGACTCGTGGCTACATCAGTGGCTGGTAGTGCAAGCGTATGTATGAGANTTAACATCTTGCCGATACAAGCCTTCACTTAAGAGACTCGTGGCTACATCAGTGGCTGGTAGTGCAAGCGTATGTATGAGATGATCGTGCCTAAAGGCCGGGGTAGAGCAGCCAGCTAGCTCCTAGTTGTGGGCAGGGCGGTCTTTGGGACTTTAAGTTTTAATTCTTAGCTCTAAAACTTTGTTTATTATATTTAATCAATCTGAAGAAAAATGTAGCAGAGTACCACCAATTTACTTCAATGTCATGATGGCGGCACAGCACTCTGCGAGTTTGGCGAATAACATGCAGCTAGGTGCGTGCCGGAAGTGGGTCCGTTTTGTGCGAAGCGGACGAGTCCATTAAACTCTGAAAGGCGTGTCTTATTCTCACGGCGTGAGTGGGCGAAGAGAATCATATTCCTTGGCTTAGCGGATTTTGCTAATTTTTATAAATGTGATTATAGTGGGTTTAAAGGGTGTATTTTAGTATTTTCATATTTTTCTCTATAATGTAAGACACTTTAAAAAAAAAAAAAAGGGTAGTTGAAAATTTTTGTAATTTTTGTCTTTAGCATATCATGTAGCGAAACTTGGTAATTGGCGTCTTCGCTAACGCAGTTAGCTTAGCGCTCCACTCTACTGCTTGCTTCCCTTACACTAAGGAGCATCCCTGGTTGCGGGACCAGTAGAATAGATGTAGGACGGTATTTGCCTGTTGAAGAGAGGAGTGCCGAACTCCGCTTGCTGCTGCGACCATAACCGGCGGTTCGCCCTCTCGTGCTGCATCATGGTCAAGGCCGCCTCGCGGGTCATCGTGCCGACCCCTTTACCAACGCCCTTCGCCAGGCCGAGTAAGTTGTCGGACACGACGCCCTTGACGACCCCCAGCAGGAACCGCCGATTGTACGGCAACCACACAACGTCGTCGTAGCCTCCGTTGCTGTAGGGCTCGTACTCTCCCGCCGCCAACACCACCGTCACCGTCACCAGTACCAGTACCAGCAGCTTCATCTCGGGCGTGTCTAACTGCAACCGTACATGCGACTTACAGTGAAGAGGAGCCGAGGATGCACATAACACAGTTAAGTTTAGTTCTACTGATGTTAGGAACAAAACGAGATTACTTATGGGAGAGTTTGGCATAGGGAAAATGTTCGCGGTTAGGTGCGCAGACTTCAGAAATGTAAGCTTTTATTAAAATTTTAAGCTACACGAATAGAAAAAAAAAATATTTTACTTAGTCACAAAGTTATTTTACATTTGATTTACTATTGTTAGAATTATCCTGTTTTTTAGTGTAGAAAATATAGATAATCTGTACATTTCCGACAATAGCGTTGACATAGTATCGAAAACGCACCCGTTATCAAACTTTTAACTTTGATTTTCCTAACATTTAGTTGAAGAAACCTTACTACAGACAATAATCTAAATGGACGCCTGGTGCATGGCTGCCTACACTCGGGGCGCCAGTCACTCTACGAACTTAGGGACTGTGGTATTGTCGCTCTCATATCAGTTGACGAGATTTTGACAGTTTGACGAAAGTAGCGCCAAATGTTTACTTTTCGTTTAGGTATCCTTTCGCCATCAGTAGGTGCGTCAAGTGGAAGCTGTATTTTTTTTTATCAAATCGCTGTTGGCTAATCCACTTGCTATTCTACTGTAAAGCTAAACAAACTTGAAGGAATCTATAGACTGACATCTGTCTAAATACTTCGTAGGTTATAAAAGTAAAAATATAAAATCTTGAAAAAATTATTTATGTGCTGATTTTTTTTTAAATTTATCTGAGACAGCGAATTTGGGTTAACATTTGTGAAACGGTAATTATATTTCTTATCACACTTTGGACGTTAGAGCTAATATGTTAAGAATTGAAAAAAAAAATGATTTTCTTGAAAACGCGTATTTATTCGCCAACTCACCTAGGACTTTGCAACCAGGGTGGCAGAACATCATGACGTGTAATTGATGGACATATTGATTACCGGCCTAAAGGAAATTACTAGTAAACAAAATCGCTGTACGCGGAAATATACGTTACTTTAAAAATTATACCGAGCTCACGGAAAAATAAAACTGTTGTTATATGTTTGCAAATTTGTTATTTTACATAAGAAATTTATATTTTTCTGACTGGTTAGTGCTTTGGGAGAGAGAGACAAATGGCGCACATGACAAGGCAGGTAGTGCTTTTGTCAGCTGAATGCGTTTCTCTACACGTGGCACAACATTGGCCTCCCTCCTGATCCCTCGTTTTTAAAAGTTGATTTTACTCCTATTACTGTTTTGAAACGTCACGAGTTTGAAATATATTTCCTCAAATTATTTAAAAATAATTACACAATAATACCCTGCGATATTTCTGTAGGCATTTGGAATTAATTTCAAGCGCGTATGGAAAGCCCGGATGGAGAGTGGGGATACGACATGAAAAGGACTCCCAAAGTTTGAAGTTCTTGCTTTTTAATAGCAATCGTTTTAATGTGCAATTCATTTTGAACACCTATACATTACTACTTTAGCACTAAGTTCAGTTTGTAACATTAATAACCGCTGTTTAATGACCACATAAAATAAAATGTTTGATAAATCTAAGCACTCTCTCTTATGAGGAATATTTTCTGCTTGTCTGATGTGCGTCGGCGGTGCACTCATAATAGCCAACTTAATATTGATTTTTGTTCGTTCATGCATCAGCTGATACAGGATTTTGTAAATTGCACGTTGTTTATTTCGTATACATCAAGTTGCTACTCAATGACTGTCAAATCTCGCCAACTTATATGAGACAGACAATAACTGCCGGTCACTGTATATTTCAGTGCTCACGAGAAGGTGAGTGTTATGATGTGATCAGGACTTAGCTGAACGGCCTGCATAATCACACCTTCAAACATAGAAACAGGGCACGAGCGTGACTGCAACACCACCTTGCGAAAGAAAGTTGCACAAATCCCCTCCACCGGCCAGTAAAGGGGGCCGAAAATATTAAATAACACAACCGATATAGGCCAGCATAACACTGGAAGCGGCGTCTTTTGTCGTCGACCTGACCAGACAGAATACCACTGAAGATGAGTGTGTCCTGCCATCGTTAACCATGAACAAGGTGGGGACATACCAATTGGACTGTAATAGTAATGGCGTGATGTAAGGATACTTAATATAATTAATTAGCATATTTGTATTCCATATAATCTCCCCGATCAATAGTCACGTAAATAGTAATTGTATAATATTTATGTTGGATAAACACCATCTTTTACTGCTGTGCTCTGTCTAATAATGACTCATTATTGAGCTACGCCCATAGTACTTTGCAGGTACGAATGGCATAAAAGGTCATTCGTAACACGCGGCTCTGGAATTTGGCCTGGGTGGGCGGGCCACCGGCGTCTCTAACCCATCCTAGCAGTAGTAAAACTATCAGGTCGCAGAGAGATTTTCCTTTCACACAACGCGCATACAAATATAGTCTTTAATGTTATGGTATACGCCCCCATTATTTTTTTTTCAACATTAGCCTTTAAAAACATTATTTTAGGCATCTGTCAGCCTGGTGCGCGAAATGTTTTGCTTTGTGTTTGAAGTGCAAATTTTTAAAGCAAGCTATTTATTGTACGTATTCACAA
>NQII01010920.1:10648-25829 GCA_002778355.1 Clitarchus hookeri
ACTAATGCGTCACACGTCAACGTGGTACACTCACATCTCACATCAAGATGCAATCAAACTTTCACAACTCAGACTGACCTCATACCTGACACAACCAACTGAAATGCCAGAAATCACAGTACTTCCTAGACTTATCAAAAACTAACCTGGTTGCAAACGACAACTTCTGGACAAGGATCAAGTGGTCCTTGAGACAACTCCTGGCTTCGCGAGGCCAGCAGAGTTGCAGGAACTGTCGCCCGCGGAACAAGGAAGTCTCGAACAGCACATACAGCATCTGGTAGTACGTACACACATCCCCTGTAACAACCGATAAACATGCAATGCACGGAAACGTCGCAAGTACATGTCTGGACCATAAACCTGCATGCAAACAAAACCATTAACGGAATTTCTACCCGTTCCTAGAAGACTGGGGCACAAACTTAGTTCCACGTGTTACTCCTGCCTGTGGGAGGGTCGACAAAGACGAGAGAAGGCTGTCCTCAAACAGTTGTCGTCGTCTTGGGTGAACACATCTGTCGTTCCGAGTCAGTCTAGAGAGTGACCGAGGTGACGGAGTGGGAGCGGAGAACAGTAAAATGACAATGGGGATAAAAAAGGGTTAAAGAGGTTCGGGTGGCTCTTAACGACGTCTTGTGATCCAATAAGGGTGAAACGAGGTGGATATGGAACAGTGTTGGAATGCAAAGGTGAGGCAAATAGGAGATCCCTGAGAAAACCAGTTGACCAGCACGACTTCCGTACCCCAACCAGGGATCAAACCCGGTTCACCCTGGTGGACCCCCTTGGGAATACTACACCCTAAAACGCCCATGCGCNACCCCAACCAGGGATCAAACCCGGTTCACCCTGGTGGACCCCCTTGGGAATACTACACCCTAAAACGCCCATGCGCCACTGTGATGTCCACCGCACCACTCTCGTGAGAATCACCATCTTCAAATCCCCTGGTCCAACAGGGCACGGGGTAATCTAGGACGTGAGCAACTGATCAGTTGTAAGGAACACAAAAAAACTTTACAAGCGTCCAACACACCATATTAAAGCACTAGTATGTGCCTCTCTTCAAGCATTAGGTCAATCACATTCACAACAGGACCCCCAAAATCACACAAAAAATAAAGCAATGAATGAACGAAAGTACAGCAGGTTTCATGTCATGATAGACGCTACGTACTTGCAAACATGACAAAATCATACAAATTCATTGTAAATTGAGTTCACACATATTAATTAGTATAGAAAATCAGTTTATGGCATCAACCGCTTTAAAAGCAGCAATAGCTTAAGTATATTCTTAAACTGCTCAATACTTATTCTTCCACCAAAATTTTGAAAATAATGAATTCCAACTAGTTTCGTACATTAATCTACTGTGCTTAATTGTGTCCTCACAAACTTCATAGAGTTGAGAAGGTGTACTAAAAGCAAGCACCATAACAGTAACCCATATTATTTTTAGATAAGTATCGAAGGTGAGTGACATAACTGCACATTTGCAGTTCAGAGGTGAGAACAAGTGCTAAGAAATTACCATACTGCATTCAGACATCGCCATGGCATGCAATCAGTCTCACTCGCGCACAACATTTGTCCTCTTCTCGCACTGTGGTATTGCGAGCAGTTCGACAGGCAGACGACGACGGCTGCCCAGTCCGGCAGGTGGCACCCGGACGGCGCATACTGCTTCAGGCTAGGTGGACGGGGGCACTGAGCATACTTACTGATTACCTCACCCGCAACTAGGCCCACCACACGACGACAATTCAAAATACCGTATCAGGAGCAAGTACGTCACCTTGTACTCGTTTAGCATGCACTTTGCATCATGCAAAAACTGCTTTAAACATTGTAAGTGATGCGAGGAACTTTAGGACACATCAATGAAGTACTAAATGTGATACCTTTCTCCGAGGAGTATGTGGTCGCATACGAGTGTATGTAGTCGAAAGCAGCTCGAATGACGAGAGACACTTGAGATTCACCGAGCTCGTCTGGCGTGACAACTTCTGGCCATAACAACAGGTACTTGGCGGCAAGCACTTTGTACCGCACATACAGCGGCGTGTCGACGTATCTGCTCAGCTCTGGCATCATTTTCAAGAACTTCACTCCTCCTTCGTACTATGCACAAACAACATAAAAAAGACGTGAAACTAAAAGAAAGGAAAATTCCATGTCATAGTTAGGATTCCTCAAAAGCTGCACAGTCTTTAGAGAACTGCTTAATTTATCACACCACAGTTACTACTACGTTAATCAAATATTCTCTTCCTTGAAACTAAAATAACTGCTGCTTTAATCACTAGTAGCCATATAGAACTGAACGCTAAGAGAAAATACCGGTACAGTACAGGCGACACCAAAAATCCAATAACAGTAATTTTCATCATATATAAATGCTGAATAATGGAAACCTACTTACATTCTTATTAACATAACAATACGTGCTTCGGCTAAGGTAGTATACAAACAAGATGCTCTTGGTAGAGCATGAACTGGAATCCGTAGCCAGTTCTCCAATGATTTCTTCCATTTCTTGTATTTTTGGGTGTTGGTTTTTGCACACAACCACTTCCATCAAATGGCATAAAGCTACAAAAAAAAAAAAACCCCCACAACAATTACAACTCAACTAAGTTGTAACTGGTAAACTTTAATGTAATGTACGTCCCAGCATGCTGAAAATGTGATCTGTAAACATATTTTAAATAAATCAAAATAATAGTCTGTGGCAAATAGACCAAATATGGTATATTTTGAAATACTCCAAAGTTAACGCAAATTGCCAAAGAGTAATAGTAAAAAAAAAAACAAGTAATGTTTGCACAAGAATTAAAATATTTCCATTGTGTTTCTGAAAACATGTACTCTGAGTCGTGATGCAGCAGCTCCCCGCATATAAGGCTATGTACTAGTGATGTATCTATTTCACTATTTTTTACCAGTTCTCAATTTAGTTCCGATTCTTAAAAATTGGTTCTCGGTTTGAAGTTTTTTAAATCGACAATGTAAAAAAACTGCAGAACTTCATAAAAATTTGGTTACCATATGATTTGTGTATTTTTGTAGAGATGAAACTGTACGTCCCATTTTCTTGTTAGTTTTGACTCGCCCCGAGAAATCATTTTTTCACCCTTTCACCCAACTGAAACTTTCCCCAGAATTCATTTTCACTCTAAACAGAAAAATACCCCTAATTTTGGCAGCTGTTATTTGCTTTTTACCATGGAAAATTAAAGTAATATCTCATCTATACCAAAAACTACGGGTACATTTTCGGTACCAACAGCACATCCAAACTCGTGGTAGTAAAGACTTGTTAATCTCAAAGTGTTTTGTTTATGCCATAGATGCGTCACCAATTTGTAACGACCGTAGTTCCAACAGATTACACGGAAGCCATTTTCCCATGATCAACCTCTAGAGTAGTTCATAGGAATCACGGTAGTGTCGCTCGTGTCGATGGCATAGAAGATCTCGTGCAAAGTGCACACACCGGGCTGTGGCACCGTCTAAGGCAGTTTATAGCTCATGGCTGATGGACATATTTGTTTACGATAGCAAAATTGTGTTTGCACGACATGTGCTATTTTTCTATAGATAGTACGAATCTGGTGGGAACAATGTACATCACTGTTATAAATAGAGTCAAGAAACCAACAACATAACTCCGGTTCTCCATTGGCGGTTCTCAAGGCCAAAAAATGGTGACACCAAGAACCATCCCTACTATGTACGCTTTATTCCAATTTGTACTTCGTAACAATTGCGGGTTGTTATATTTTTGCACACTAGAAAATTTAGGCTAAATGTTCTTGCTTGAGTAGTAGCAAGTGATAAGACATGAGGAAGTAAACAATATTTCAAAAAACATTATTAGACTGCCGATTTCTCGTTACAAAAATACAGAGATGGACAAAGAAAGAGAAACTTCCTTGGTTATTAATAAAGTTAAGGTGTACTGCACATTGTATATCATTACAGTAGAACCCGCTTATAAGGTTCCTGTTTAAAAGGTTTTCCCGCCTATAATGCACGATTTTTCTAGTCCCGAATGTTTCTCCATAAGAACAATAACAAACATTCCCGGAAATAAGGTTTTCATTTTCCCGCGAATAATGCACATTGTGAAGGAAGCACACTGGGAAAGGAAAACTTCAATGGAAAAGATGCTCAACTTACACTGCTTTTCAGACAAAGTTGTAGTTTTTATCCCAAGCTCCACCCTGCTGAGATAATCTACCAGCTTGACATTGACGAGGGTCAGTCGGCCTGCAAAGGGGAGGAGTGAATGTTTTTACAGCCGCCTGGGGCAGGTAGGCATGTCTGGAGCTGCAGCTGTGGTTTTGCCGCCCGGAGGTTGTCGCCCCTCCCCCTCCTCTTCATGGCAGTGGCCCGTGGTGCCGTGTTCCAGGTAGATGTCCCAGCCCGCTTTCCTTGTCTTTTCTCCCCCCCCCCCCCCGCTTTGTTAGGCCTACAAGACTCATGCCTTGCACACACCAGTGGAAGGCTGTTTAATAGGAGGGTGACAGACCCTAACATAACACAAATACAGTGTGGATTTTCTGTCTCGAAAAATTAATGTTTCTGTGGCTTTCTAATTTTGACATGTGTAACAATGTCATAAATTATCACGAGCCCGGCAGGGGGGGAGGGGGGAGTCGGGCAGCTGTATGTACCACACCACAGCTGATAGTCTTTTTGGAAGAACTTCACACTTTCTTTGTTAGCAGTGAAAGTGGCTCAACTCTCTTGCTCTGAGGCCCTAATACCACCACAATCTAGCAAGTTTACTATCTAGCCTGACATTGACAAGGGTCCTTGAAGGAGGAAAGGGAAGAGGTCAAATGTTGATAGGCATCCATTGACATCACTGTGCGGTGGTGGTGCCAAAAGGGACTGGATATATGGAGTATGATAGTTTTTAAAAAGTTTGTAGGTATCCAAATGTATAATGATTACTTTCTTACAGATTTTGATATTTCAGTTTTTCAGCAGTACAAGATTAGGATATGTTTTATTCCTATGCTCAGTGTCTAGTAGGCATACATTTTTTTGGCAGTAACAGTACAAACGAGTTGAATATACTTGAAAACTGTAGCCTATTATATATATTTTTTAATCCTTCAGCTCCGATTGTTCTTCGAAATTCCTTCGCATAATGCAAGCTTCGCTTCGACTTCGCTTCACATTTAAAAAACGACCTTTGCACATGCCCAGTTAATATTTATGTAGTGAAAATTAATTCATCCTTGAAACAGTTTTAGTGAAAAATTAAAATGAGTGCCTCTAAGAAAAAACAAACATTTTCATTAGCTGAAAAGTTAATCTTAATCAAGCACGTGGACCGTAATCCGGGTAGAACACGCACAGCAATTCCTCGGAATTTGGAAATCCCAGTGACTACTCTGAATCGAATCATTGATGCAACCAGGAGACAAACTGCCACGAACAATTGTGCTTGTTTTGCATGTACAGTAATCTTTTGCTCGTATACTTATTTTATGATTTTGCAACCAGGAGATAAAATTTCTTAAAAGATTATGTATTTAAAAGAAATATTTGTTTTGTTCATTATGTAAAGTTGTGTGTTTATTACGGTGCATAATTTTATATCTTTTGGTGTCCAGATTCTTGAATTTTTGTGTTTCCCTCTTATAAGGTTTTCCTGCTTATAGTGTCACTTTCTTGTGGACCCCTGAAGAACCTTATAAGAGGGTTCCACTGTAAATGCAAAAACTTAATTTAACTGTACTAAACCTGTGTTTTAGTGCCAAGATCAAACATTCTTGCTAAATTACATGCCCACGTAATTTGTGAAGAGTTTCCTGGGGATCAATGAACATTTTGAGTTCATCATATTTCCAGGTTGTTGCGCCTATTTTCGAGTAGATACGATACGTACGTACGTGATAAGTACGCTGCCTCCTTACCAGTCAAGCACGCGCACCTATCTCCAGTGCGAAAGCCCAGTTTGTAGTAAAGACTCCACACGTGTAGACCTTGCGCCTGGAATCCGTACATGTCGTAGATATACGCTGCTGCCTTCAGGTCGCCCAACTGCGCAGCGACATTCACATGTCTGTGTGGAGCAGTTTCCTGCAACACACATTCCCCTAGTTACCACTCTCGCTCATTTCTTTCATCACACACTATTTCAAAGGCACAAGAAGATTAAGATAGCATCAAAACACAGAGCTGTCTCCTTTTTTCCATTGGAAAATTCCCTTACATTTCCCTGATTTGCAGACAAAAATAATTTTTTTCCCTAACCATTTTCTAACATTTTTTTTTCCTTTAATGATTGACACCTTTGCATTACACCTTTTACGCCAAAATACTTCTCTAATCTTACAAAATTGCAAAGAAAAATGCCAAAGCATTTTGTCCGCAATCATCAAAACCATTTCATAAGATTCTGGTAGTGGTGCACAACTGATAACAGAACTGCCAAACATAGCGTGCGTATCACAGAATTCCCTGGCATTTAGCTAACTTGTTCGAAATTCCCTGGCATTTCCCGGGAGGGTTTTCAAATTCCCTGACATTTCCTAGTTTTCCAGATGAATGGCGACAATGAAGCGGCTTCCCCCCACAGCTGCAACATGATGTATTTTTTGGCGCAAAAAAGGAGTAAAACTTTGTTAAAAAAAACCTCTTTACTACAATGTTTTCTTCTTCTTTCCACTTGGGTTGAAATAGGTAATTTAATGCTCGTTTGTATGCTCAATAGAACTGTTTATTAGCATTACAATGTATTGTTAAGTCTATTGGGAAAAACGTCATGCTGGTGATAAGAATTTTTTTTCTAATTATGCTAAGTCTTATTCTACATTTTACTTTTTTTTTAATTATTTCAAACTTATGATTTTAAAGCCTTATTACTAGCTCTGGTAGCTAAGCGGTTAGACTGCTCGCCTCTCGCCAAGGTGAACAGGGTTCCATCCCTGGTCGGGTCACTTCCAAATTTTCACTAGTGGGACTTGTGTTGGACAATGCCGCTGGTCAGTAGGTTTTCTCTGGGATCTTCCATTTCCGCCACCCTTGTATTCCAGTGCTTTTCCATTCACACCTCATTTCACCCTCACCTAGTTAAAGAGCTGCCGAAATCTCTCAACTCAACTAAAAACCGGAAAATGTAAATCCCTTGAGGTTAGTATTATTGCACACCGACCCTGCCCCTTTCTCCGTAGTGGGCAAGCGTTCACTCGTCTTGTCAACAGGGTGGGTCTCTGCAGCTACGCTCCCCTGGGCGGACCCACTACATCACAGGAGGGAATGGGGGAGGTAGGGGGAGTTTGATGATATGAGTTAGTGCTGCGTGTGCTGCAACTGGCTTTTTCACCAAACTCGGACAGCCACCAGGCTTAAAAATAAGATAACACCTCCGTCACATTTCAAATTTCCCGCCTCACCCTAGTTTGCCTCCCGGCCGCTAGGTTCTCTGCTTGCCAACCACCACTCAACAGACCGCATACCACCACTCAACAGACCGCATACCACCACTCAACTGACCGCATACCACCACTCAACTGACCGCATACCACCACTCAACAAGACCGCATACCACCACTCAACAGACCGCATACCCCCACTCACCGCCTGATGAAGCTGGCCCAGCTAGGAAATGTCAAGACTGCACGCCCATCTGCATCGAAAAGAGTGTAAGTGAGTAAGATCTCAGTTACCGCCCCAACACCACATCTTGCAAGTTTATCGACCGCTCTGGCATGGTTGTTGTTCACTGTTCGTCGTGTCGTTTTCGCAACATGTCAACAAAGCATATAAGGAGATTTTTAACTATCGTAGAAAAGTTAGAAATAATATTTAAAAAATTTCAGCATGGCGAGACAGGTGCTAAATTAGCATTGGACTTCGGAATCGGGGTACAAACTGTGCGGGACATCAACAAAAACAAACGAAGGCTAATGGAAAGTGCATGTCACACATATAGTGGTGTGGGTCCATCTAATCGCAAAACTGAAAACGTCTAACTTCGCAGAGTTGGATGAAGCGCTGTATTTGCGGTTCAAACAGAAAAAAGCTGATAGCGTACCTATGTCTGGCCCATTGGTGATGAAAAAATTGAAGTGGAGTTTTCTGCTTCATCTGGGTGGCTGAGCAAATTTAAACAAAGGCACGAAATAAGAGAAATTGCTGTGCAAGGAAAAAAGCTTAGCGCTAATACAGAAGCAGCTGCAGCATTCAGTACTGAATGTTCAGAATTTACAGATGAGCACAATTTGTCACTCCGCCAACTTTACAATGCTGACGAGACTGGTCTGTATTGGAAAGGTTTGCCAACCCGAAGCCAGGTTTTTAAGACGGAGGCCCATTCACCGGGGTACAAAATGTGTAAAGAAAGACCAACTGTGCTTTTCTGCGCCAATTCCACTGGTAACCACAAAATAAAACCCCTGGTTATTGGCAAATCGAGAAACCTGAGAGCCTTGAAAGGAAGATAACACCTGCCTGCTCACTACACGCACCAGAAGGGAGCCTGGATGAACAGTGAAATTCTCGCTGATTGATTCCACGCTAAGTTTGTTCCCAGTGTGCGCAGTTTGCTTGAAGACCAGGGATTACACACAAAAGCCATCCTGTTAGACAACGCGTCTTGTCACCCAGAAGCAACTAAGCTAGACTCAAATGATGGCAAGATTTTTGTTGAATATTTCCCCCCACGTCACGTCGCTAATACAGCCGTTCGATCAAGGCGTGGTTGCATCTTTCAAGCAGCATTACCGAGCGAACCAACTGAGACGGTTGACGAAGCAAAAAATGTGCTAGTTTTCTGGAGAACAATTAATGTTCTTGATGATATTCGCTAGACTCACAAAGCCTGGAATAAAGTGAAGGCCAGCACACTTCAAAATACTTGGAAAAAAATTCTTCCCCAGCCACTTCAGAGTGATTTCAAAGGTTTTGAAGAGGAAGAATTAAGCACCGCAACAAGTTTGTAAAGCATGGTGGAAAATGTCATCGGCTTCCAAGATGTTGATGAATGCAACATTAGCGAGTGACTGAGCTCCAACGATCACGAGCAAGGTTTTCAAAGCTTAAGTGAAGAAGCTATTGTCACAAAAGTGCAGAATCCGATGAAACTGAACACGAAGACAAAGCTTCAATAACACACATCCAGGCAGCAGAACACACAGAGAAAAACTGTAGGAATATGCCAGCCAACAGGGTTTGGACCACGTCACATTCTCACGTTAGGAAAAATAAGATGTGTTATAAACAAAAAACATCAATTCCGGTGCCAAAAAAAAAAAAAAAAAAGGAGACTTTTTCAAGAAAGGCACGGTTTAACTTTTCTTACATTTTTTCATATTAAGTGTGTAAATATTTACAAAAAAAATTAACATTTCAGAAATTTTAATCTCTTGTGTAGGTCAGTAAAACTTAAATAAGTTCCTAGTAATTAAAAATGTATAGAAATCTAAGACGTTTCAACCCGGCCTATTGAGACTAAATGAGAAAGCAGCCTACACTTATTGATAAAGGTGAGAGCTTACGTTTTTGTCAAATTCATTATGGTCGTCACGAACTTTGCAATGAATGAATTTAGACTTTTTAAAAATATTTTCTCCTCGTTTTAGCAAAAGTTAACACTAGGTTCTGCATTTGTATTGTGAGGGTTATTTTTTTTTAACGGGGAGTGAACCGTATTGCTTAAATGCTGGGTTGCCTCATTTAAAGTCCTGTTATTGTCTTTACTGTATTGCATTCTCAACTTTCAACTCACTCTGCCATCTCAAGGACGGGTCTGTATGCACATTGAGGAAGCTACACGCATTACACACCGCTTATCGCTCCGTGCCGCCCGCCTGGCGCCGGTGCAAGCTCTGTGTACTCGATGCGCCGTGAATTACACTACGCTCTGTGCAACATTAATGTCAGATAAAGTGTACTGTACTATACAGTACAGTACTTTCAATGTGTGATTTGTGTTTGCTTTGAAATGTATAACAGGTACTGTGTTTTATCACGATTTTCGGAGCCAATATCACTGTTCCATTAACAGTAAAAATGAATAAATTCGACTATAAAATTTTTTAATACAAGTTTGCTTATTCGTGTTTTCTCTGGTCCCAATGAACATGGTTCATGGGGCATTCCCCGTACTTACATGAGCAAGTGCCTCGGTCCAGAAAGACACTGCTTCACCCACATGCTGCAGAACTGCTTGCTCCTTGAGGATGGTGAGACTGGCATACGCAGGGATCTCATCACACACGTCATTTGGGTCCGTGACACCTCCCGTCTCCCACGGAGTCTTGGTAGGGAACACTTGCATTACCTCTATTTCCTCCTGTCGACGACAGAGCGGAGACACAATTCAAGATTTCATTACACTAAACGCCAGTCAGAATGTTTGAAATGTAACACTTTTCTAATGATGAAACTCATGACAGAAACAGGAAGTCCGTGAGTGGAAAGGTTTTTGAGTTCCAGCGAAGTGAAGATGGAGCAGTGGCAGAATGCAAGGGCAGGATAAAAAAAAATGAGTACTCCAAGGAAACCTGCAAGCTAACTACAATGTCCTGCCCATTTCCTACAAGCAAAACTATCCTGGTGATGCCTCCGGGAATCGAACCCGGTTCTCCTTGGTGGGAGGTGAACAGTTGACAACTACACCACCGGGTTATTTGATGTCAGGTGTCCCAAAAATGTNTATTCGATGTCAGGTGACCCAAAAATTTGGAACTTATAAACCTGGCACTCTTAATTTTGTTTCAAATTTGGCTCGCATAATGCACTACTAGAGATAGCAAACAAGCGTTAATTTGTAGATTTTTTGGCAATGTATTTTTCTAACGTCATCTGTTTACAAAACTGACTGTAAATTGGGCTGGAAATGTGATAGAAGGCTGAACTAACAAGCATTTTGTAGCATATTTTGCAGGCTTTCGTATGATGTGTAGGATCACAGTTTTGGGAGTAAATTCTTTTCAAGGTTACCAAATTCATAATTTGACATTAAATATCTCAAAAAAGTGTTNAAAAAGTGTTAACAATTTTTTTTTTTTTTTTTTTTTTAAATTTACATAAAGTTATGTATTTCAGCATTGTTTGTAAAACGTTTTATATGGGATCACATATTTTACAATTATTGAAAGTTTCCTTATGTATGTTAACCATAGGTATGAGGCAGGAATTTTCATGATTTCAAGACGCGAGCTTCAACTCAATAATTATCTAAATGACACAGCCACGGCCCCAGAAGGCCTATGAATAATTCACACTATTTATTATGAGTATCTACCACGACCACAGTTACACATTTCTTTTAATTACTATGCTGGACGACCCCCCACCCCTTAACCCACAGAGTTAACCCTCAGTGACGCAGTTACAAGGTTGGACCGTGTAACGACTTACTGCGATCAATGTTCTTACATGAAGACTTCAGTTTTCAGAACCTACAATCTCACGTGCTGATGACAATGGAGTTTTTCACAAGGATGTTTTGGCAGCACTGCCACTGTGCTAGGGTCCACTTGGAGCGTACCGTTTCCCTTCCTGCATCCGCTCTGCAGTTCCCGAGTCTTCAGAGAGACAACTGGTGCACTGCACTGTGCGATGCATTCACTACATGAGCGAATGTACACTAACTTGCTAGAGCATTCGAGGTTCACTCCACCCTCTCCCAAGGCTTCAAAACATTCAAAGTCAGAAGTAACATATTTACGTTTAATGTTTGTGGGTTCGAAAATGATTTCAAAAGGTGAACTCATTTGACTAGACTGCGAAAAAATTAGAAACCACTTGACAAACAGATTGACACAGCGTGATAAATAATGCATTACAAAGGTCTGCTGTAGAAATATTGTTGNAGAAACCACTTGACAAACAGATTGACACAGCGTGATAAATAATGCATTACAAAGGTCTGCTGTAGAAATATTGTTGTATAATATTTCAGGGAGTCCGTAAAAAGGAGTGCATTCAGGAAAACTGTATAAGCAGTATGTAATACACCGTATCCATCTGGAGGCACTATCCATCAAGAACTTGCAATTAATCATTGCAGGTGGGAGAGATGGCTGCGTGTAACACCAACTCTGAAGTACGTACAACAAGGTGTCCACTGGAATTCCATTTCGGAATTCCTCAACTTTTCCCCACTTTCCAGGCAGAATCTTACCATTTTCCCTGACCTATTTTCAGGACCAGAACCTTCCAACAGCGTACCATATTTTTCCACCATTAACAGAAAAAATATGCTATCAGTGAAGTAGATGTAAATTACACAACAGATCAAGTAAGCATGGCCAACATTTTATTCAGCATGTTGATATGTCTTCTTGACTTCACACGAGTGTTCATTACAAATGCACAAATACTTTATTTTGTACGTATAGGCCCCATGTCACTTAGCAAAGATGTTTTATTGCAAATTCTCGAAATCAAAAATTGAAATTTTAAAATGCATGTACTCATTATTACATTACCTTGTACTCACACGAGTAACAACTTTTGCAGAGCAGCAATTATTTACATTTATTTCCCTGTTGCATCAAATTCTTTGACATTTCCCTGTCACACGAAATTCCCAGTGGGTGGACATACTGTACCACCACATACACCTAATGGGAGATCCCTGAGAAAACCAGCCGAGTGGCGGCATCGTCCAGCTCGATTCCCCCTATGGGTAAATCTGGGAGTGATGCCGACAGGAATCAAACCCTGTCCACCAAGGTGGGAGGTGAGTGGTCTGACCACTACACCACTGCACCCCAGTCCTGCCAAGGAATTATCAAACAGCAGTTCACTGCATGCAGGGAGTACAATATTCGTACATGTCAATTCTGAAAAACGAATATCTGATCCAGCAGAAATACTTCTTTTTCATGTCACACCCTGTATGGAGTATCCATCAATACAGCATGGTGGAATGATATGAAAGGATTGGTGGATGAATACTCATGCTAGCAGGGAGGATATAGCATCCTAATCNGTGCTAGCAGGGAGGATATAGCATCCTGAAGATGGCACTAATCTGTAGAGCAGGTGTCGACTACGCTCCATCTCACTCATGCAAAGCATGCATCTGCCAGCTCGGGTGAAGGATGTTCACAATTAACTGAGCATTTTCAAAACCAACCTTTGAAAAATGTCACTGCCCCTACCTGTGTATATTGTAACGGGCATATTGATTGGCATGCGCCCAGTAACGTTGGTAATGACTGAGGGAAAATAGTTCCATGTCTTAAGTGTTAGATAGGTAAATATTTGTGAGTATTCAAATGGTTTCTTTTGCTTTATACTTTTTACTGCACGTAAGCGTAATAGTTAGAAAATTTGTACTTTTCTAATAATTCAACAGTTTTTGACCAACGCAACACTGATGTGTTGCACCACGGATGGATGGGGAAATCACCCACCAGCATGGTGCAAGCACACAACATCGCCTGGGAGCATAAAAACCACCAAAATAAAAATGGTTACACACTCAGCTAAGTCCATCCAGTAACAAACATCCATTGAACATAAACACACGCACACTAATTACACCGGCAGACTTGAAGAGTATTTCGAAGTACCGCTTCTCGACATCTAACCTCAAGCTGAAAAACTTCCACGTAGTTGCAAATGTCCGGCACACCAAAAAATATATTTACTATTGATAATGTAGCTGAACAAGTAGATTACTTTACCTTCTGTTTCCTGTGAGTCTTCTTGAAATTATGCAGAAAAAGGCAGAAATGCATCTGCGCAATCAAAAACAGACGAAGCTGTCTTTCCGACTCTGGACAATTCTGGAAAATTAAAACAGCGCTGGAACAAATGCTACAGTTGTACTAAAGAACACAACCAAAATTTTAATAACATTTACGAAATATTAAAAACATCACAAGAGTCGAGTGGAGAGATTTAGACTGATCTTTAACATCGAGGTCTTGAGAGCAGATGAGAGTGAAGTGAGGTACGTACGGAGAAGCGCCGGAATGCAAGGACGGAGGGAAAAAAAAATATCCCCAAGAAAATCCTCTGACCAGCGGCATCATCCGGCACGATTCCCGGAAGCGACCCCGCCAGGAATTGAACCCAGTTCACCTAGGTGGGAGGTGAAAGTCTGACCACTGTAGCCGCTTGTACAAAGGGCACTGACAACGAATGCAATATACGAGAGGGTGGAGTAACGTCCGGTACACGCACTCCAAAAGCTTAACTAAGGGAAGTTGCCTCGCTGGCAGAAAGACCGTACAGCCAGCCAACGTGAAGAGATGTTGGACATATCGCAGCACACTGCAAGTACCTCTCCAGTATCGTAAAAACGACTGGAACAAAGTTTTGGGTGGGAATAAACTGTCCCCCCCACTATCTTCTGAAAACTGCATTGCAGTAATTCACTTAGTTATTAACGGTAAGAATAGACCCCTAAACTCTCAGGGCGGTATTCGCGATACACACAAACACACACACACACCTAGTCAGACGAGCACATGAACATTACACAAGAGGCTACTAAAACAGTTTCAGTGATTTGCGTCGTCCACCCGAACTGCGATGGCACCTACCTGCACGGAGTGAATCTGACAAGTCTGTTGAACGCGGGTTGGCATCTGGTGAACGTAGCCTAGAATGTAGCGGCTGTCTGGATTTAGTGATGCACAGGTAGGCCTGTTCCCAGCATTACAGTTCTGCCATATTTGAAGGTGGTAAGGTCCTCGCCACTCTGGTTTTGTAACAGGGGTCAAAATCCTGGTCGAGAGATAATGCATGTGCTACAAATGGCATCTCTATGGCTGTTCATTCCCTGCCTGCAAGTGCTGATGGTTAAGGCTGAAACACCCTTCCCCTGCATTGCTGTGAACGTGCACTTGAATAAAAAACTGGGTCACACATTGTTAGAGTTGAGTTGCTGGTTGGTGCTCAGAACTGAGGAGGGTGAAGATGGAGCAGTGGCAAGGCCAGGGGAAATGGGAGTAACCCGAGAAAACCTGCCAGCCAACAGTAACATTTGCAACATTTTCCAGTTATGAAAATCCAAGTGACCCTGCTGAGAATCGAATCATGTTCACTATGGTGGCAGGTAAGTAATCTGACTACTACACCACCACTGCCCTTAGGGGGAGAGAGAGAGAGAGCAAAGTGCAAGGGGGAGCGAGGTTTTTGAAGAGAGGTTGGAGAGGGGGAGAGAGGTTGGTGGTGGGTGGTGGGAGGT
>NQII01010921.1:0-13561 GCA_002778355.1 Clitarchus hookeri
CTCAAGTCAAACCGCTGTCGGCCATAATTTAAAGCCAGAGATGTTCACCACCAGTCATTTAAGTAATTTTCAAGGGGAAAATTTAATTCCCAAAAAAAAAACACTGCTTTTAAAATTTGGTTGCAGTTTTTATCAGAACGGTGATAAAAAACTGTGGCCGAGTTCGGTCATGCCATAGCATGTTTGCCTGGTAGTGGGTACGTAGTCGGTTTGATCCCAGTCAACTGCACTGTGACTTGCTCTTTCTACGTATGTTCACCACTAGGCAGAAATCGGTACAGTCCCTAATTACGAGTCTGTCGTCGAGCTTCTCGGGTAGGTTACCAGCCTGATTAACAGTAGCACGATTTCGATGATGAAACGGATGTAATTTTCAAGAGAGTCCTAAAAAATATTTCGACAGTACAAAGATATATATATGCACACACACACACACACACACACANATATATATATATATATATATATACATTAATACACACACACACAACGTGTTTCGGAAACATTTGGCCCAACTGTGCCAGGGAATTGCTAATGTGAAAAGTAAAAATTTTTTTATATAACACTCATGGTCCATCTCAAATGATAAGGGCTGCAGAAACCCTTAAAGGTGAAGTCCGAAAAGCATAGTGTGTGGGATATTATGAAAAGTACTTAGGAATAACATTTGGTACACGAATTAATTAAACCAATATCTTGGATAAAATGAAGGTATGGTACGTATTACTCACCCCCATTATGTAAAAAAATAGCAGTTTTCACCCCGTTATTGCCTACAACTTTGTTACTTTCTTGAAGTAAAATTGATGTGTGATTCCGTCGTATTAAGCAGTACGTCGTAATTAGCCAAAGGCACTCTCGTTGCAACTCTCTAGGACACGCCGTTTTTGTGCAAAACGCACACCAAGGTTTCAGTTGAAGCAATACTATGGCCTGGTGGGTAGGCAACACGGCCGACACCCAGAGGAAAATTCATGCTGGTTGTAATACGGCGTCGCGCGCTGAATAATTACCGACAACAAACAGGCAGCAAACAAATTGCAATTAGTAAAAGCGCTATACCTACGTTTAGTTGTGTCTGGTGAGATATTATGAAGCAACGAAGAAAAATCGTTTCTGTGCAACTGCCTAACTCTGCCCATTCTGCAGATACCGTGACCACATGTTTTAGCGGTTTGTGATGCGTAATTATGGGTAGTGATTAAGACACTTACATCCTACCGGAAAACAGTAACATCGTACTACAGTCAGCGCTTTGTTTACCTTAATTGGGCTTGCAATAGTGGACTCACGTTGTTGAATGTCATAGCAGTTTTCCCCACCTCCTGCAACCCACCCCCTCACCCCTTCCCCGTCAATTGTCACCGTTCTGAAAATAAGTGGTTTGCAAACTAAAAACATATAAATTAATGTAGCCTACCACAGTGCAAATGTTTTGCCAAATTTTGTGGTAATCGGCTGATAGTATCCCAAGATATGCCATAAAAAATTTTAATTTCTTGTGTATGACTATCTTATAAAATGGCAGAGAAATGAGGCTCTATATAGATTAAATTTTATGATTATAATATATATTTCAGCATACAAAGTTAGTGCCTAAGTTGAAATTTCTTTCGTGGGTATAGCATACTGAAATAAAATATTTATATTGCCGCCATTTTAAAAAATAATTGTGTGACCCTCTCAAAAATTAAAAATATCAACTTACATTGTCTGTCTAATGCTACAAAATTGTCAAATTACGTGGGAATCTGTTGGTATATTTCTCAGTTATGACAAAAATTTTAATTTGTAATGTAGTGCTATCTTACAAAATGGTGGACGAAAATACGTTGTGTCGACACATTTTATGGTTGTAATATAAACTGCCAGCACACAGTGTTATGTTGGAATTAATTACATGGTTTCGACGATATCGCATACTAAACTAAAATGGCTATATGGCCACCATTTTGAAAATAAGTGTCTGGTCTTCTTAAAACATACCAATTTACATCTTCTGCACTACTAACTGTTTGCTAAATTTGGTAGGAATAGGTCAGTTGTTTCCCGAGTTATTACATACCATTTTTATTATTCGTGTGGTGCTATCTTACAAATTGACGGTCAGAAGAGGCTCCGTATAGACAGATTTAATAGCTCTTATATATAGTGCCAGCATACAAATCTGAGTTGGAATTTTTTACATAATTTTTCACAATATAGCAAACTAAACTAAAATTTCTTTTTGACCGCCATTTTGCAAATAAATACCTTGCATACTTAACACATTTAAATTACATAATCTGCCACAGTACCGCTTGTTTGCCCATTTTGGTAGGAATCGGTCAATTGCTTCCCGAGATGTGACATAAAAACTTTATTTATTTGTGTGCAGTGCTTTCATACAAAATGGCAGGCAGGTTATATTGGAGCGCTCCATATCACTGTTTGCCCTCAGCTGTAAAACCCTCTAGCGCACTCCTTTCTCGGCTATAAAACAGGAAATACATCCTCGATAGAAACTATATTCGTTCGTCCATATTTGTACTTTTTTTTAGGAAAAGTAAACACGCATGTGTATTTATCGGTTGGGAATGTGGCAAACATTCAAATCACAGAAACGTAAGCACGTTACACAATTTTGTTTCAAATGCATAGGGCAAGGCTACAACGTTGTGATACATATGCAGACGTGACTCTCAAACTATTAATTTCGTCATAAAAACAGTTCACGGTTAAAACGTATAAATTTCGTACGTCCTATATTTGCTATCACACACACACACNAGTGCCAGCATACAAATCTGAGTTGGAATTTTTTACATAATTTTTCACAATATAGCAAACTAAACTAAAATTTCTTTTTGACCGCCATTTTGCAAATAAATACCTTGCATACTTAACACATTTAAATTACATAATCTGCCACAGTACCGCTTGTTTGCCCATTTTGGTAGGAATCGGTCAATTGCTTCCCGAGATGTGACATAAAAACTTTATTTATTTGTGTGCAGTGCTTTCATACAAAATGGCAGGCAGGTTATATTGGAGCGCTCCATATCACTGTTTGCCCTCAGCTGTAAAACCCTCTAGCGCACTCCTTTCTCGGCTATAAAACAGGAAATACATCCTCGATAGAAACTATATTCGTTCGTCCATATTTGTACTTTTTTTTAGGAAAAGTAAACACGCATGTGTATTTATCGGTTGGGAATGTGGCAAACATTCAAATCACAGAAACGTAAGCACGTTACACAATTTTGTTTCAAATGCATAGGGCAAGGCTACAACGTTGTGATACATATGCAGACGTGACTCTCAAACTATTAATTTCGTCATAAAAACAGTTCACGGTTAAAACGTATAAATTTCGTACGTCCTATATTTGCTATCACACACACACACTGACCCTGCGTCACGGAGACGCAACAATACCCTTTCACACACAGCGGTCACGACGCACGTCACAGTATATTATTTCGGCCGTAGAAAACAGATGTATAACATCATAACTTGGCTAGGTAGGTTTAAAAAACACAATGTGTACAAACTTGACGTTTCGTTCTGAAATACACGTCATCGTCATGTCCTGCTACTACTAGCAGTGCGAAAATTCCTGAGATAGAGAAAGAGATATAGAGAAATAGAGAGAGCGACAAACTCCGCTCCGCCTGTTAAAGTTTCTTCCTGGGGCGACAAAAAAAAACACAATGTCGCTAGGACCTACACACGGTAATCTGCGCTAATATTTTTAACTTTAACAATGAAATATGTTTCCTTCAATGCTACCTAAAAATTTAAATACATCAACTTTTATTTACAAATATCATACCAAAAAACTTGGTTAAAACTATATTTTTAAAGTGAACTATTTCTTACTGACCGTTGCCAACACATCGCTGCTCTCACTGTTTTTAATTCGTATTTAATACGAAATAAATATTACAAGTTATAAAAGATACTAAGCTAAAATTTCATTTATTCAGGAATACCGTACTTTAAAGTTAATAACAGTGTTATATTTTTGTGGTATACAAGTTATTGAAAAACGGGATGACATGTTACTTATAGGATGATTTTCAAAAATTCGTTTCAAAACATGCGAAGAAACTGTGGATGGACTATACTTTTGAAATACGTTCATTAGGTACCTCTGTACTTCATCAGTAAAATCGCCAAAAATCGGAAATAGGTAACAAAAAAAAATATAGATATATGGCTGCTTACCTTTTTTCTTGTTGTGTTTAAACAGATTTTCGTGTTTTTTCGGCTTTTCTATACAATTCTTTTAATTTTTTTCTTTAAAGGTGGTGGTGGAACTGATGAATGTAGGCGTTTTTGTTTGCTGGAAAACTGGGTAGAAGATGGAAGGAAAATGCATATTGTGTGGTAAAGGGATTAGTGAACTTGAAAGCGTTAATGTTACAAGAGGGTTGGAGACATTGAAAAATGTTAGTTCAAAGGGAAACTATGGGATTGCTTAAAATTGTGAGGGTGTCAGTCAGGTGCGAGTGCATGTTCAGTGGAGAAAAAAACTTTACCTGCCATCGAGATCACGTTCCACTACCTCCATCGGCGGCAGAGTCAAGCAGCAACATTCTGTTCTTTGATTTTAAAACTTGCTCTTTGTATTGCGGGAACAAAGTTGACTAAGAATTATTCAAGAAGCACCCAGAGCGATCCCCCAGAATGTGCCAAGTAGAACGTGTTACGAAAATTGCAAGTATTCGAGCAGTGTGTGCAAATAGGTGTGACGAGTGGGGATAAATAGCCCTAAATCGTATCAACGGCGAATGCGATCTCGTTGCTGCCAAAACGCAGTATCATAAAAACTGTGATGGGCGATTTTCGGTTGTTGGTTCGAGTATGCCAGGCAAGCTGTCTGAAAATGTGCTCGGAAGACCTGCTGACGAGTATACATTAGATGGAAGCTTTTAATAAACTGTGCAACTTCCTGGATGCCAACGATGACTGCCAGTGCCTGCTCTCTGACCTTACGGGGATGACTTTGAAGATTAGTACCGAGAGCGACAATTCATACAGTGAGAAGCACCTGAAGGAAAAGTAGTCTCGTCAGCTAGCATGAAATTTTTCGGTACTGTTTCATTTAGGCCCCTTGCTACGCGAATTTGAACATACAGTTGGTATGCCGACAGGAAAACAAGATGCTGTTGAGGAAAAGAAGAGAATTCTGGACGCAGCCATCGCCATCCTGCAAGAAGAGATAAAGTTTTTGATTGCTCGAAATACCCAACCTCCAAAGAAATCTCGAAAGGTGGAGAAAATAAAAAAGGAGGATTACTAANATACCCAACCTCCAAAGAAATCTCGAAAGGTGGAGAAAATAAAAAAGGAGGATTACTAACTTATCTGCTTTCTGGTTTAATGAAACCAGTCAAAGGTTTAGCTTGCATCCAGAAGGTGTCGAGCGTTGCGCAATGTATCATCTCTTCGGGTGGATCCACATTCTTTTGTCTCAGCTGTGCAGGTGGGCATTGAAGTGTTTCTTCATAGACATCAAGTCATACATATTCGGTCAAGAAATCTAATTAACATTTTGCATAATTTGGATTGCTCAGCTTCCTACAGCGAGATATGCAACTATGAAGCTTCCGTGACACTGAATACCTCAATTGAAGTTGACGAAAATAGATTTGTGCATTTTGTTTTAGATAATGCAGACCATAACACTCGAACTGTGGATGTACACCAAACTTTTCATGTTATGGAAGGGGTGCAGTCTGTGATGCTTGTTTCAGCTGCTCAGACGAGTTCTCGTGTTCCACAGCTGAAGAAGCAACCAAAGGTGACTGTTGTCGAAAAGTTTGGATTCGTCCCAATCGTCACTCACGACCAGCCCAAGAACGATGGACTGATGTACCTGATATTGAAGGACGTCCTCTCTCTGAAACTGTGCCCGGCGAATGTTCTAAATGGAACCAAGTACGAATGGATTTGAATGGCAGGTCTCAAGTTAGCTGCAGAACCTCATACAGGATTGAGTGGTTTCATGGTGTTTACGGCAGTACAAAAATCATACGAGAAATCAGCAGTGATACCCTTACATTTCGTCAATCTTCAACCTTCTAACCCCATATCAATTAACAACTGTCTTTGTTTCGTGGATGAAGAATGCAGGAAGCAGCAACAAAAGTGCAATGTAAAGTTCGAGAAGCCATTTTTTATTAAAATCATGGATATAGTTTTGCAGATGGGCGAATCTGATGTGATGTGTTGTCTATGGTCATCGTAAGATTAGCAGGATTTCATCTTCTTATGAGTTTCGTGGGTACAGATGCCAAAATCAAGGGTGGCAGTCGGATAGAAGAAATGGGGGAAGAAGTATTTGCCAAGAACACAGTCGTCCACATGGCTAATGGGCATGCTTATGTAATGGGCATGAATTGCGAGCTGAATCAACACTCGACCTTCAACAAATCCGAAGAACTCGTTTCACTGTCTACTGGCATCGTTGCCGACGAAAGAGTCAATTGTAACTCAGCCGAGGAGTTAGGTAAAATGTGGTTAGAAGAATCACAGGAAACTTATTTAAAATTGTAACACTGAAGAGGAAGATGCATGTGTTCACGTTGGCCGCTATGGGAAAGACTATAACTATTAATACGGATCCTATAGTTGTCAAGCCCAACCAACTGTTCTACCACATCGTCTGTGTTGTAAGAAGTGAGGACGACCTTGAAGACTGTTTACACTACGAGTTTGTACCGTACCCTCAATCTTTGTTCGACAACGCTGCTCTTTGCGCTGGGACGAAATCCAAGATTATTCATGTCATCAACAAGTTGTGCAAGATAAGCAATAAATTGCCTGAAAATCCCAACTTTTTTTTCGACTGCGGAGATTAATTACTTTATGTTCATTGGCCCCGTCCAGCAACGTACGGCGATGTGTGCTATGCCTACTTGGATTAAATAAACATGTCATCATAGTTTTCGACGGGTATGAACCAAGTACGAAAGATGCAGTGTATAAACGACGAGCAGTAGGAAAATCATCTGCGATGGTTGATGGAACTTTATCGAATGCCATGACTGTTGCACAAGAGCAATTTCTTTCGAACGTCAAGAATAAGAATTTTTTTTTTTTTTAACTCTTTAGCACGGAATATATGAAAGCAAACTTATCAGTGCGTCAGGCGCCTAGTGACGCCGATGTGTTGGTTGCTGAAACTGCAGAAACTGAAGCGGAGTCACTACGATCAGCTGTCGTAGGTGCGGACTCAGATCTACTTGTCCTCATCGCTGCCTTGACGCAACTCTAATGCGCCGTGTACATGTTAGTTCCGGGAAATTCCATCACCGCTAAGAAAATTTACTGCAGCAGAGAATCACAGGAAGGCCAGGGCAACATGACGAAGCAACTACTCTTCATACATGTCTTTATGTGATGCGACACCATCTCTGCATTCTACAACAAAGGTCCGATTTCTGGCTTCAACAAGCAACAAAATGACCATGGGCTGCAGAAGGTTGTGGCAGTGTTCAACAACCGAAAAAGCGACGCAGAACTGTGTTGCAGTAGGTTGGAGATGTGATTTTTGGTCTTACTAAAAATGTACGTGTCTTTTAGATTTCAGACCGTGCAGAGCCTTAATTATTGATTTTTCCTTGTAGTTGGGTTTTTTAGGAGAAGAATTAATTGTCCATTTGTACGGAGGAAAAAATTTAGAAAGCCTAGACAAGACTTGGTACAAAAAAGGCTATTAATGTAGCAGCTCAACAGCACAGGGATTTTATTTTTTTTGGAGCTGTCAATATGGCGGACATGCGGCTGTAGTGACGGGAAAGCAAAACATTAATTTACGAGAAACTTCTACTACTATAGAGGGGAAATTTTACATGTTTCGAGGGGGGAAACGAGAAATTCGAGGGAAAATAAGTACATTTTATAGGGAAAATAGAAAATGTTGAGAAGGAAAAAGGAGAAAACAAGATGGCGGACGAAAAAAAAAACAAAATTACGGACGGAAACAAGATGGTAATTGGAAACCAGATGGTTGAGATCTCAAGGTCACAAAAATTAAATATGGCCGCCAATACTTCTTCCAAGATGATGGAGCTGTCGATGGTCCTATCCTTAGCCCCCAGCCCTTGTCCCCAAACCTACCAAATACATCTACTGCCTGGGTAGGCCGCCGAACTGTGTGCAGAGCTCCTGCTGAAAATGTTTTATTAAAGAAAACCGTCCAACGTGCCTGCGTGAGGTCTGCTTACGAATAGCATTTAAGAAAAGTTACGCGTCTGTATACGTTTTACAGTTCCTCCATTTCTCTCTAAAGCATGTTTTTGTGATAGCTAAAATGGCTCAAACGGGTGTTTTTACGGTAATTTTTAGGTATGAACATTCCGGTACAAAACATTAAAAAAAAGGAATAGGGACGATCATCAAACCCTTATTTTTATTACTACGTCTAAAGTTGTAGGGTCTCCGCAGGAAGTCTCTTAGAGGCGCGTTATAGACGGCAAGACTGCACGCCAGCTCAGTGCTTTGCGCGTAGAGGCGATGAGAGTTGATGCACATGTCTCGGTCGCCCCTAGCGCTGGCACGCTTTTAGGCCTCAGACGTGCAAACTTCCTTCAACCAGGCGGCCACCTCAATACATGAAGTTAGCTAATGTCCGCATTTAACGTATTAAGGAAAAAATAGTATTCGACGGAGCCTCGAATTCACATCCCGAGGTAATTCATCTATCCGTGTAAAGTGACTGTCCTACTGCGCTACTAGTTTGTAAAGAACTGTTTATCAGACTACTTTCCTGGCTGTGTGTGTTTATGTGTGTATATGTGTGCCCCCTTCGCTAAAACATTTGAACGCGTGAACATAATTTCTTTAAACTCAGTACACATATAGTATTTAGTAAAGAAGTCTGACTTTTATATTTTTCCACCACACCCGGCGCTTACTTTCAAAATGGCAGCCATTAAAATATTTAGGTTGTAATGCCATACCTCGGGATCCATTCAACCGACTTAAAACAAACTGTGTATGTTGACAGTGCATCATGGAAGCATTTAATTTAGATATGGATATTGTTGTTGGTTCACCTCTTGGAAGATATCATGAAAAAATATAGCTTTTATGTTATATCTCGAAAACAATTCTATCGATTCTCCCCAAATGTGGCACGTAAACAATACTGTTGTAGGCCATGTAAAAGTGTGTGATTCAAATCAATAAGGAACTTATTCTTAAAATGGTGGTTACACAAATATTTTAGGTTTATTTGATACATCTACTATATTTTTCAGCCAATTTAGACTAAATTTCTAATGCTGAAAGTATATATTACAAACATTACATATACCAACAAATAACCACTTCTGTCCGCCATTTTGTAAAATAGCGCAACATAAAATTTTTAATTTCATATCTACCAGTTTTTACCAAATTTGACAGACAATTAGTACTACGTTAGGCCATATAAATTTGTATGTTTTTAAGTGGATCAGAAAATTATTTTTAAAATGACGGCCCTGTAATTATTTTGGGTTAGTGAACCCTATCATTCAAAACACATATACTGATATACAAACACTGATAACATCTGAAGATGATGCTCCGAATCCTACATCCGTAATGCAGTTGGGTCACGCTAGCTTACGATACTAGGTTTTCTGGGTTCGAGTCCCGGGTATGGCATGTGTGTACTTGTTATTGTCTCGCTACTGTTGCATACGTTTCTGGTTCCATCTCTAATGCTATTGCTGTCAATGTGACGTTTCTGCCTACTTACCATCTAAACATTTAAGGACTTCATTAAAAATTAATTAAGGGAAATGTTTTGAATATATCCCACAAAGATGCTTGTGGGATTTATTCTACGTGTTATGTATATATTTTTACTACAGCCACTCTTGGCTCGTTTTTCGTGTTTGTTTCATGTCACAGACTTGGTTTTCTGTAAGAAGTATAATAAATCCCACAAGTATCCCTGTCAGATTTATTATACTTTTATGTATATATTTTTACTACAGCCACTCTTAGCTCGTTTTTCGAGTTTGTTTTGTGTCTCGGACTTGGTTTTCTGTGACGACATAGTGTAGCAATGAAGTGACGACATAGTGAAGCAATAACATTTATCTTAATCATCCACCCCCATTGCAAGAATATTTCAAACAACTCTTCATTAAAAATTATTTACACCCATGTAGAGGAAAGTAGGCTCATTAGTTATATCAATCACTTTTTGTTCTTTTCTCCGCGCAGCTTTCTATGTTTAAAGAAACTAACTAGGGTCTACTATATTAATACCGGTAAAACGGCTCTCATAATTTTTCATTGTGAAGGTTTTTTTTTTTAAATATTTAGTGCGGGTTTATAATAGTAATTAAATGTTGCGATTGTTAATATTATTCGTCTTTGTTGAATTTTAAATCCATTAGAAATGATTTCGACATCACGGACGTATAATCAAGATCGAGGCGTCCTTTTTGGTTTCTGCATAAACTAGGTGTACAGAACCTGCCACGGAAAAAAAAATCACATGTTCTATTACCAAACTAGGCATGAAATTTGGCCGTACAAGGCGACAAATGCAAGGACGGTTGCCAGGCTATCTTGTAATGGCCGCTATGACAGACCTTACACAAGTTTTTACGGAATCTGGACCATGTAATACAGTCTTTAAATTACGAGGCCTTGGGAGCAGGCGGAGATGACGCGACGTGGATGCGGAGTAGCGCAGGAATGCAAGGGCGGAGGAAACGGGGTATCACCGAGAGGGCCCGACGACCAGCGGGAATCGGGCCCGGTTCCCCTTGGTGGGAGGCAAGCGCTCTAGCCACTACGCCAACCGTGGCCCCATCAGGAAAAGATACGTCACTTAAAGCAAACTATTTTCACGCATTTAATCACACTTCTCCTATGATTTAAAGAACTGTTAGTCGTGAAATAAACAACTCTTTTCGATATACCACAAAAGACGCAGACTGTCATATTGTCGAACAAAGTTTCGCTTCAAAAAACATCGTAGCTACATTATAACTTTAATTTAGAGCAAAAGTTGAGTAAAAACACTTCGCGTGATTTAATTTTACCCATTCACTCTTCAACAGCTGAAAATAAATTTGCTATAGTGAATATAAGGCTGAATATAATCTGCGCATGAGGAGGTAATACTGTCGATGGTGATGTGCTTTTTCAAGATATCGCAAATGGCATCCACACGCTAAGTGCTAGCCCGCCGGATGGTTTCTGTAGTTCCGCTCCCAGGCTCTTGTCTAGTTGCAGACTCGCCGCACAGAGAGCAGCACCGACGAGCGCTGCGCGCAGCCGCAGAAGAAAGCTCGCTCTGTCGCCCACCGGAGCAGTGCCTGAAGCGAACGCGCTCAGTTGCCAAGCGGGAAGTGATTGTGTCGCGCGAGCTTGTATTGCCAGCGGGCTCCGCCTGCTACTCGGTGCGTGTGTTTACGTTCACACGTCGCGTAGCCAGTCAACAGTCGGTCGATGCGAGCTGCGGTGTGATTATGTGGAAACCTTCCAAGTGCGCTATTTCTGTGTGACCCAGTTGCCGCCTGCTGCATCGAGGTTTAAGTCGCCCACGAGGTGAGTTTTTTAGTCGACTGGAGATGTGCTTAGCTGTCACGGGACGCCGATGTGTTGAGTTCAAGAAACTCGACACGTTTCCGCCGTCTGTAAAATGCACGACTGCAAAACCTACGAGTAACTACTGTCATACCATTTTTATGTGAAGGTCCAGATTAACGTGTGATACTTAGCTATATGAATGCTGGTAATATAAAATAAATGTAATTAAATTTGGCATGTATGTTGTATTGAGGAGAGGAGATTTTAGACTCGATACATAATGAAATATAGCCTGAAGCGCATTCAAAATGTATGTTGTGCAACGTTTTGCTCGTTCTTACTTAGTTGATTTAAATTATTCTGTAGCTTTGCTGCAAACAACTGAGCCGTGTGCGTGTTTGAAACTACTAAATGTAAACAACTTTTTGACAGTAGCAAAAAATGTGTGATATAACTTGACATGGCACTTGGAAAATAATTTGCAAATTTTGAAACGCACAGATTTCTTTCTTTTTTCGGCTATTACGAATAACTCATTTTGTTACAGTCTAGTCAAAACGCTTCTTAAGGTAAAATACTCCATTAAATTAAAGATGTACAAGTTAAAATTAATATGTATGCAGCCTCAATGAATTAATAAGTATAGTAATACATGCTGTGCCATCTTCACTCCTCCGGGCTTCAATTTCAGTAGTCGCTGGTTCGAGGTTTATGGTGTTGCGATTTTGGGAACGTCACTTTAAATCAGTTTAGTCAATATTTATTACTTGTTCGCAGAGGTATCGAAGGAACCTAAATACCGCGAATTCCTCTTATTACCGTAAGCATTTGATTACATGAATTGACATGAGCATGATTATACAGAAAAATAACCGACAGTGTAATAACATTAGTAAGGGCCACAATTCTTGGTACATTGTGTTTACTCAGGTGGTTCTTTGATTGGTAAATTATATCTGAGAAAGGGAGAGGGTAGAGAACTAGACAATATTTTTGGAACTTTGATGAAGGTTAAATTACATATAAATTAACGGGAATAAATCATAGAGAAACCATTTTGAGCCAAAAATGTTTCACATGTTTTTGGGGTGGAAAGGAGGTGTTTTGTTTGCGAAAAGGCAAAACTACCGCAACAACGTACTTTCGTAATACAACGTAAATATCAGTATAAATTTTAATTAAGTAGAAATGTACTACTTTTCTTTTGCAAATGTATCTATTTTAACGACTTCTCTCAAATGGCTAGGCACCTTTACTTTCTCCCTCTCCTCATTTTGGCGTAGGGAAAATTGCGACTTTCTTCTATTGCTTATTGACGAATTACAGCTGGCACGAATGAGACAA
The DNA here is from genome assembly GCA_002778355.1 of Clitarchus hookeri. NCBI lineage: Eukaryota > Metazoa > Arthropoda > Insecta > Phasmatodea > Phasmatidae > Clitarchus > Clitarchus hookeri. The sequence continues at coordinate 12,874 of NQII01010921.1, forward strand.
TGTCATTAAAAAACAAGTTATAAAAACGTGCGGGATAGAAGGTAGGGTCCTGTGCCTTATTATTAAAGAAGGAAATTCATCGTGTGTGGGCATTTCAGATGCACAGACCTAAAATATATTTATTATATTTGCACGTACACAATAAGTAAAGGTTTTATTTGAATCAAGACGGTTTCTACATAACTAGGATTTTTCTATTGTTTGCCGCTGACGAGTTGACACTACAGTTCGACGGCTGGTAGATACGCCAGGCTTCAGCGCGGTTGTGGAAACAAGTGTCGCCCCAGGCAGGATGATGGCGCGATGTTTTGCGACTGCTTCTACAGTGTGGAGGTGAGCGAGTACATAAGTCTATAGGCCATGTTCGGATTTACCATTCCGTATACTATTAGTATTTAGTTCGAACGCCGCCGATAGTCACTTGTCCAATCAAAAAAAGTGCAAGACGATGAATGCAGTTAAAAAATGCTTGTAGTATTTTAAAAGATGGTTGCGATTAGGTAATTTAGTATTTCAGTAAGTTACATTACACACTAACACCTAATTCGGGTCACATGACCTTTTAGTATACTTAAAGTGCCAATTCGTAAACGGCCTCACTATATACAACTTGAAGTTAAAAGGCTGGTACTCTGAATTGAACCCGGGGAAGGCAACAACGCTATGCTTTGTATTACGGAGGGGATCA
>NQII01010921.1:14320-36467 GCA_002778355.1 Clitarchus hookeri
AAACGACTCTACAGTGTTTTGAAATACAACTTAATTGGAAAGATTTTGGAGAAATATAAACTTCGCAGCAAGTTTGGAGTATACATGCAGAATGCACAAACGTATAGAGTATACGCAGAGTATGCATAGCACTCAGCCATTACCAACGGTACCGATACAAAACCGTGAAAATAAAAGTGTTGCTATCACATTTTTTGAAAATATTATAGACAAATAAGAATGAAAGAACAACAAAATGAACTTAATGGTGTGTTTGACTAGGGAGGGTTTATTTCTTCCCGCTGCAGCTTAGCCCTTTCAGGCCCACTTTAATTTACGATTTCAGGTGTTGCAAACAAAGAATTCTATGGTGCGTGTTGTACTTAAGTCGACACAACACTTGATTCGTTGTTACAGCCAATGAGCTGTGGGATACACGTTTGACTACAGTTATATGAACGAATTATGACCTAGAAAAGTAAGGTGGTTTGCGAATCATTTACCCACAGGAATGATCATTGGTACAGACCAGAAAAATTCGCGAGTTCAATGACCTGTAGGCTAGACTCTCCAGTCTTATGTACAGATATGTCGATCTCAACTGCACATTGGTTGTCTGCTGTCACAGTGGAAGGTGACGATTGGGCCAACCTTCTTCAGGGGGTGTCAAACACCGTGTAGACCAATGGCTGAAGTTTTATTAACACACGCGTTTCGAATTTCTAGCTTGTCCCGAAATGAATCCGCGAATTTTTCAGGTCTCTAATCATTGGTAATTGAGCCTCGCAGTGTGCAGTACAGACCAAAAAATAATTACTTACACGTGCGTAATACACACACGTGTACACTGTGTCTGAATGTGTTAGTACCGTGTGTGGCCTCCATGTGCATTGTACAGGTCCCTAACACGCCGTGGCATGCTCGTAATCAAAGTGTTGATGTCATCTTCCCGACGAAGGTCCCTCTTCACCTGGGCAGCTCTTATGAGATCTGGAAGTGTTTCTGAAGGTTGTGGAAGATTATAAAACTGCTGTTTTCAGCTTGTCCCAGGCAAGTTCAATGCTTTAATGCGCTCTCTGCCGATCATAAGAGAACTACATAACTGATTCCACTCAAACTGCCATATCTCACTATATATTCCAAACTTCTTGTGAGGTGTATATGTATCGCCTTTAACTAGGACCACCTGTTTCACGTGAAAAGAATTCGTGCCTGCCAGGTCCAGCTTCGTGATCGGGTGATAGTAATTGTCACGTATCTTAGGGGTCCACCTGGCCAACCACTGGCGTTCAGTGTTGGCGTAACTTTATCCTGATTGGTCCAGTCGAGTAAAAGAAAAATATCTTCTCGCGTAGATTCGCGGTCAGTAACCGGAGGTAATTTGCGTGAAGCGCGCACAGGCTATTAAAATATAACCTTTTTGCAAATATTTTCGTTAAAAAAAGAGTTAATTTTTCCTCTTATAGTTGTACGGCAGACAGTTGCGACCACAATTTGGGCACACATCACGTTGTTCAGTTGTTCAAAAAAGTACGCTAGACACGAGTACAACGCGTATCAAAATACTAGACGATTGCAACACTTCGGATCACGATTTAATGCTTTACCGAAAGAGTTGACGTACAGAACATTTATTTTTGCTAGTACTGCAAACTGCAAATTTCAATACCCAATAACAGAGTACTTAATAATACAGAGGCGAAACAGCTCCCTATACAGTAAACTTCAGCCACACACGCCACCAAAATGGCGTCACTAGCAGTAATACGTTGAAGCGACGCGACGTTCGCCAATCAGCACGTGGTTACTAACTCGCAAACATACATACTAGCCAATAGGGAACCTTTCACAAAATGCAGTAGCTGATTAGAGGCAAGGCCTGTTCCCAGCATAGACTAAAGGTAAGGCAGATCGCTTATTCGTCTTCTGCACATGTACCCAACATTGACCTACCCCAAATAAACACAACTCTCAAAGTCACATGGTCAACAACGATGAACGTGTTTGTTTGTATATTAAATTTAAACTACAAACACTATTATATAAGTAAAAAACTTTTACCAATTTAAATTTAATCAAGCAGCATAAAAATAGATTAGTGAAAGTACAAAAACCACACAAATAATTTTTTTTTTAAATCAGTGTTCTAAACCTAAATCCCACCCACTCCAATTTTTTTTTAGCCGTATTGGCAGACAAGCAGTTCAGTGTTGTGGCACGGAGATTGGTTGTGCGCAGCCAACGAGATCACTCTACCTTATCTTTAGCGTATAGTTGTCAGAGTCTCGCTCAGTTAATAGGATAATCGGCACACGGACATCACACGAACAGCAATGCCATTTGGCTGTTTTTCGCGAAACCATCTACTCGGAGGCTACACTCCAATGTCCTATGGCTAGGGGCAGCGATATTTCGCGAAAAGATGTCGAGACAAGATACAGTCCGAAGCACTACAGGGTCGTCTAGCTTCTTTGATTGGCCAAAAAATGTTCTGGCCCGTGTTATCCGTTTGCGCGCGAATCACGAAGGTTCAGTGTCGGAGTTACTTAGTCCTGAGTGGCTTGGTCAAAGACGGACACGGCACCAGCGGCCAATGGAGGTATAACAACAGCTGAGGTGTGTATATAGTATTGAAGTCTACTGTGTGCTCCGATTTTTACGCGAAAAGTCACTGGCCCTACGTATGGCATACGTGCAGTTTACCTTTGGTTATTGTCCACGTGTCTTTGTCGGGAGACAGCTCCTTACCTGACTGGGCCAATCAGAATTAGGTAACTCCAACACTGAGCGTCCGTAATTCGCGGGAATACACTTGCAATGCGTGGCAGTTAAAATAATCCACTCACGAACGTGGATTTTAGCTCTAGTATTTTGGAGTACAAGTAAACCTGAAGTATTTTCGCGAAAACCCCGAATTTCGCAAAAATATTTCCGTTCATGTCAGATTTCAATACCCCATGGGCGTACCAACAGATTTATTTTGCTTATTGGACGCGTGTCTCTGTGAGAAGACGTTTTTGTACGGGGGCCGCGGTGGCTGAGCGGTTAGACTGCTCGCCTCCCCCCCAAGAGGAACCGGGTTCAATCCCCTGCAGGTTCACTCCGGATTTTCGTACGTGGGAATCGTGCCAGACGATGCGGGTTTTCTCGGGTATAACCCGTTTAGCCCGCCGTAGCATTCCGGCGCTGCTCCATACTCACCTCGCTTCACCCTCATAGACTCTCAAGACCTCGATGTTGAGATCCACTTAAACCTCTCCACTCCACCTGTTTTTTTTTCTGCTTTCTGCCGCATTGAGGGAACTTTGTACTGCCTTGCTCTTAACTCAGTTACACCGAATATTCATGTTCGTTACCATAGCTCTCAGCCTAACACGGATTTCTAAAGAACTGCTTTCCAATCACAGTGTTGCATCAAAAGAATGAGTTCTGGAAGTCTAACATACCACGGAAAGAATTCGCGGAGTTCTCGGTGCTCTAGTTATCAGTATCGTTATGCTCGATGAAAACAACACAGTGCGCCTGGGACTGCGTTGTGGTTGGACGAGGAGTACTGGCGGTGGAATAATGACTATAAGTGCATTCAACTTCGTGCGAGGTGCGACAACGCTGCAACACTGCGCGGCTCGCATATCGCAGCGCTAGCAGTTCCGACTGAAACTCGCGTCAGTTCGCGCGCCAACGCGTCTTCTAGGCGGTAGCCCGCTCTACACGCACAGTGTAACGTCTGTGCAACTAGGGGAACTTTATTCTCAGGCTGGACTGAAGGTAGGCTTTGCGGTATTTTCGCGTTTTTTTAAGTAACTTTGCATCAAATATACACTTGATGTAATATTAATTATAACACGCATGTGCAATATTAATTATAACACGCATGTGCTAACACACAACCTTTACACGCACAAACAGAAACACTTACCTTCAGTCGACTGATAAACGTTAGGAACCGTAAATACACATTTATGCTCAGAGCGATATGTTACGCAGCAAAGTATAGGCTACTTGGGCTACAACCTAACATGGTTCATAATACGCATTGTACTACATGCAAAATATAAATAACAAACACTAAATCCGCAGAATTGGCATAATAATGTGCTTACATTTGTTTTAAAACAATGAACAGCCATGTTGTTACTCATTCCGAATCAGTGCTGTCAGAACGATCTGATGACGTATAATAATGTATGGACGGTTATTTTNCCATGTTGTTACTCATTCCGAATCAGTGCTGTCAGAACGATCTGATGACGTATAATAATGTATGGACGGTTATTTAAACAATTGCACAACTTCTGCTGTCATCGTTTCCGAATGTTTAGTCTTAGGAGGCGCGCGTGTACTTGCAATAAATGGATCAGATTTTATGAGCAGGCTATGAATTAAATCCATGTTTGTTTCAACTCTTGATGTTTTTCGTGTAAACACTTCTCGATATTTCCTACTATCTTTACTGCGTGCTTCCTGTGCTTCATCTGAAAGCTGACCTATCGGAATAATACTAGCGGCTATATCTCTGCCATGGAATAATGCTTTATGGACACTTATGGGCATAGCGTACCAAGAATAGACTCTCGAGTACAATTCTACTAAAGTACACCGAGTGCGTTCAGCGAATTTGTCAAGATCTACCGAGAAACCACTATTCAGGCAATCTAATATCACACGAAATTGTATTATTAGTTCAACATTGACTCCAATTATCTCAGCAGATATGTCAGCATTCCTAAAAATCTTCCGTGCGGTGTTGCCATTATTCGTGTTTCCAGTCATTCGTTTCTTCCTTTCTGCTACCTTTGTTTTCTGCACCTCGAACTTACCACGACTTAATATCTAGCTGGACTATGACATATGGAGTATGCATTCACAGATACGTATCCGAGAATGAGGGGGTGACAGTTAAAAAGTGTGGGTTTATTATTTCCTTTTGTGACGGAATACTTAGGCTATTGATCTCACGGGGTTTAGCCCCACACAAATAACATGTTTGGGTTGACGCACAGGACGATACATGATTGCAGACTTTACCGTCGATCATACAAAAAATCATATTGGGTCTAACTAGAAGTTCCCGGTCATCTACGGCAACTATGGTAGGAGTGAGACTTCAACTCTGTTTATTTCACTATTGATAACATCGACAGATTCCTTCGCAAAAACGAACTTAATAGGACGACAATATCTCGTTGATGATGGTGCGGGATTTTGCCTGATTACTGATTTGCGGTCGTTAGTAACATCATAGATTGGTATAGGTACTAAAGAAATACTGAACAAACATTCATCTGTAGACTTCTCACCCGAACATTTCTGTCGATACCTACTGTGTTCTGCACCGTCACAGCCCCATTTAAAAACAATACTTAGGTTATTATCATCGGGCAAGGTTCGTAGGACATCTTCTTGAGCTTTACAAAGCCGTGTTACAGTGTGTGTTCAACAAGGGTCTGCGCTAGTATTTCCGACGATGTTTCTGAGACTTTTACATTGGCAGAATAACATAGTCGCTTCGTGTATTTGACCTTATTGTACGATGGATAAATATTGCAGTTTGTTTTGTCTGATCACGCACAATCTTGTACTGATTCATTGAAAGATTGGCATCAGCCATTCGAGCCAAAGCTTGATTGGCTGATAACTTCGCCGGACATCGGAGGGATGCGTTTCGGGCTTTCTTGGACTTGGTACCCCTTCTCGAAGAAGCATTAGGAAGCTCTTGGACGATCGCAGCAGAGTCGCGTTTTCCCGCCTTTCGTAGTTTTATTGCAGTAGCCGTTGCCAGTTCCTCATGACTGGTTGACTCCACAAGACATTTGATTCTTCGTGTTTGAACTTTTGAAGTACAATCTTGAAAAGTCTTCTGATGCCTACCGGCTCGGATTAGACCTGATGCAGTACTTGAAGGACCAGGCACGGATTGGAGCAAAATATCATAAAACGTTAATGTGTTTCTTAGCCATGACTCATTGTTCTTTTAAAAAAAACGTTCGCGAAGTCTTTGTGCTTTCTTCCATTTATCCTCCAATTCTCTCATAAACATCCTTATTGTGCGCTTTAAACAGTTTAATGGGTTTTTAGCCAACTCTAAAACACGAAATGCATCAATCGCATACGCTAATATCGCGTCAAACCGTGTTGTTGACGATTGTTGCACCCAGATGTGAAATTTCAGGAGCCATTTTGTAAAAAGAACGTTCTGGTATTAACGCGCACTTTAACGCAAGAAATTCCTGTTTGGTTCAGTGGGGTAAAAGGTAAACTGTAACATCGTTCAAAGATCAACGCGGAATAATTTACTTTAACCTTAGTTCTTTGTAAAGAAGCGTATAGAATTATTTGGATGGTGCAATTACGAGTTAAAAGTGGAAAATTTACCTTAAAACCCAGTAGGCGGTAGTACGACACACCACACGTTAAATATCGCAACTCTTTACACTTCTCAACTGAACTCCGAGGCATGATGACGCGCGTCTGTCACTGCTGTTGTCCGGCCAGCACAGATAGCTTCAGTCGGGCGCCGTTTTACTGCCGTTACGCGCGCGCGGTGATCAACGAAGCAGATTACTATTTCGTTCGAAGGGAACGTTACACCATTGTATTTTCATGTTTTCCCCGCTATATTGTGACTTTCAAAAATTCAATAAAGTTCCCTCAGATTGCGGAAATGTCACACTTGGCGGCGGCGAGATCTCAATGAAAGTTATCATGTGGATTTCATTGTAGAACGTTCGAGACTTACACCCCTTCTGGAAACAATCAGTGCGCCGACGACAATTATTTAATACATTTTTAGCATTATATTTTTTTATTGTGAAGTACAGAGGTGAAACAGCCGCTTATACCGCGAACTGCAGCCGCGCACGTCAGTAAATGGCGTCACCGACCAGCAACATGTTGGAATGCCGTTCGCCAATCAGCGCCTGCTAACCTACACGCCAACTGGCAGCTCAACCAATAGGGAATTTTTCGCAGCATACAGAGATCGTTCCCAGAGCTTTGCGTAGCCAGTTAGAGAATTGGTAGGCCCACATCGTAGGAACGGCCGCGCCATTCCGCCTCTGTCTCTTGCCTACTCTGTGGTATAACAATGGAGGGAAACTACCTAAAAAGAATGAAAAGCCTGTGTGAATTTTAAATTTACATAATTTTTTCGTACAAATCTTTAAAAGGAACAGAATTAATACGATATGCGAAAATCAAAGTAATTTTAAATTTGTAACGTGATTCGTCCGTGTTTCACTTTTTNGTCGTTCCCAGAGCGTTGCGTAGCCAGTTAGAGAATTGGTAGGCCCACATCGTAGGAACGGCCGCGCCATTCCGCCTCTGTCTCTTGCCTACTCTGTGGTATAACAATGGAGGGAAACTACCTAAAAAGAATGAAAAGCCTGTGTGAATTTTAAATTTACATAATTTTTTCGTACAAATCTTTAAAAGGAACAGAATTAATACGATATGCGAAAATCAAAGTAATTTTAAATTTGTAACGTGATTCGTCCGTGTTTCACTTTTTACTTTTGAGGTAAAATTTACAGTCGAAATAGCTAGAAGCTAAAACCTTTACCGCAGGTGAACCAACTGCCGGATTCCAAACCAATTAACACACACTCCTCCTGTAAAACCAAACTTTGTGTCGAAATAACTTTTTTTTTATATACAAATCAAGATTTTTAGTTGAAATTTTGGTATTTACGCTGATAAAAACATCGTAAATGTTTTTTTTTTCAAACGATTTCGTATTTTTAGCAAGTTACCATCGATACCATGCAATGAAACTATAAAATATCCCCACCGAATACGACGTGGTTCGGGAGTTTTATCGTCGGACAGATTCGCTTGGCGGCCGTCTAAAAGCGCGTTCCGAGCAAATACCGCTGCCGCATGCGTTGGCAGAACTTCTCTAAGAAGCTTGCTGTGTCGCCGCATGCGCTTGCACGGCGCAAATGTGAAGCTTTGTTGTGTAATGGTAGTGCTGAAAACACCAACCGAGTACACTGTAAAATAAATGTTAATTTTTTTGTATATGTGCAATTTTAAAATAAAGTGGCGTATTTTTGGCAGCTGTGCCAAAATAGAACGTGTCCTAGTCGCTGTGTTTTTGGCATCAACCAGCGTGTACCTAGGTTTCGAAGTATCCAGTTTTGACAGAACAAAAAAAAAATAACCAGAGCAATGAGAATAGGACGTATTGCATGTTGGGCGTGTTGCAGAGTAGGTATGCACACAGGTGAAANTAGTATTTTCTACATTAAGAACGCCAAGTTTTGGGGGGGGGGAGGGGAGGACATATAAGTATATTGTAGAAAGTACGCGAAAATAAAGAATTATTGGGAACAAAATGTCATTGCAACCATCTTATGAAAGTAACGAGGTACATTCAGTTTGGAGGGGAGATAAAGGAGGAAAGAAACACTCCAGACTCAAAAACCGGCACTNAAGGAGGAAAGAAACACTCCAGACTCAAAAACCGGCACTTTTTACGTCGTAAAGTAATTTCTCACCTGTAATAGCTAATAATGCTTTATTTCAGACTATTTAACAAAAAAAAATGTACATGTTTAAAACACTTACTTAACAAACGTAAAATAATTAAGACAACGCCATTTTACATAAGCCAAGCTAAACGAATCCACATAAATTTTTACGTATTTTTTTAATTTGCGGAGAAATAAAACCTTATTTAAACTGCAAGTGAACTTGAACAGTGTATATAAAACAATCGCCGTACAAAAATTTAACTCTTATTAAATTTAACACAGAATATTTCCGGCTTATAAATGTGATTGTATTTTATCGCTTGTTGTGCTACGAAAAAAAAAAAAGTCTTAAAATAGCTGGTAATATTATTGGTCCATATTGGCTTTAAAACTAGTTAGCGTTAAAATCTACTTATTTGCAATATACTATACTAAAAACAATACGCCACAAAATATTTACATTTTTCTTTAACATCCAAGTGGAAATTTTTTATTTTAAATTCGTTTGCTCCCAAAATTGTAGATGCACTAGTGTTTTGTATGAAATTACAGTTGGCCAGATGTCACTTGAAGTCCATAAACCTTTTGCAGGTTCGACTTGGTAGAGATTGATAGTACGTATGAATTATTTATTTACCTATCAGCACATGATATCANTTTTTTTTTTTTTTTTTTTTTGGGAATTTTGCTTTTAACTCAGGGTCGTTCAGGGCACGTCTGGAAAACTATGACACAACCACAGAGTGCGTAAGAATACCGAGGTAAAAGAGCAGCTTATTCCTTAAACTCCGGCCGTCCACCACCAGCAAAATGACTTCACCGGCCAGCTACATGTTGGAACGCCGTTCGCCAATCAGAGCCTGGCAGCCTACTTTCCAGCCAGCAGCAGCCCAGCCAATAAGGAACCTGTCGCAGCATGGAGGTAGCCAACCAGGCACGAGGCTCTTTCCAAGAGCCTCGCACAGCCAATCAGTGTGCGAGTACTCCTATTTCAAAGGAACAGCCACGTCATTCCGTTTCTGTGTACTGACCTATCGTGCGGTNCATACACCTTTTGCAGGGGCGACTTGGTAGAGATTGATACTACGTCGAATGAATTATTTATTTACTTATCAGCACATGATATCAGTCCTTTTTTTTTTCTTTCTTTTAACTCAGGGTCGTTCAGGGCACGTCTGGAAAACTATGACACAACCACAGAGTGCATAAGAATACCGAGGTAAAACAGCAGCTCATTCCTTGAACTCCGGCCGCCCACCACCAGTAAAATGACTTCACCGGCCAGCTACATGTTGGAACGCCGTTCGCCAATCAGAGCCTGGCAGCATACTCGCCAGCCCGCAGCCCAGTCAATAAGGAACCCGGCGCAGCGTGCAGGTAGCCAACTAGGCACGAGGCTCTTTCCAAGAGCCCCGCACAGCCAATCAGTGTGCGAGTACTCCTATTTCAAAGGAACAGCCACGTCATTCCGTTTCTGTGTACTGACCTACCGTGCGGTACAATTGAGAGAAGAAGTGTAGCGCACACACGTTTGAAGTATTGCTTCGCTTGTGGTGTATTCGCGAAATTTCCTGGCCCAAACCATCAGCGTAAACAACGAAGGGTGTTTCTCGCAGCTATATGTGGTGCACATCACAGAAGCAGCAGTGGTGTAACATCTAGAAGGGGGGGGGGCATGGTAAACATTGCCCCTCCCTAAATTTAGTAAAGGGCGCCATGATTAGAGTGAATGGGCACCCAGGCTGTTTTTTTCACCTAGATACACTGATATATTGAATACAATATCTAATGAATTGTTACACTGTACGTATTTCTTATAACTTGTATACATCTTCGCTTCTGGGTTATAGACATATCACTTGTATTTTATGCAAATTGTAAGTTGGGTTTTGATAACACCAAAATGATGTTCAAAAGAGAAGCAAAGCTTTGTTAAGAAGGCCGCCTAAAGGTGTCCCCGCTTATGCGTCGGAGACGTTGTGTCGCAGGAGCTACGGCTCTCTCTTGAAGAAGCTACCACTGAAGACGCTGGAGGTGCACGCAGCTTCCCTGTCACGTGCAGGCGGCGACATTCACTTCCCGCGCAGTAGTCTATATCACTTGTTAGTACGCAGCCTGTGAAGGTAGGCGACTGGTGTAGCCGCACGTGCGCAGCGCCATCACCAAGGTCACCTGCAATTATGATTACCGCGATGTCGTAACATAACTGATCCTGCCTCGCCGCCACTTGTTACCGATCACAGTAGGTCATGGGTCGCAGTTTCAACAGCTCTCAAGAAAATTATTTAATACAAGGTTAGATGTATGTCATAAGAGAATTGCCGTAATATATATAACTAATATCTATTTAAACGTAATATAGTTTACTGCAAGTAAAAGAGTTCTCCGCGATAATTTTTACAGCAGCAAATCAAACTTTAGATTACGTAATGCAGTTATACGTTTACGCATAGAACATCATTAACTTAATGACACGAAGTGATACGAATCATGTCTGAAGGCAAAATCGACTATAGTGCAGGGTGGCTAGCATCAGGAGTGAAAACCTGGAAAAGTCAGGGAATTTTACGTTTCTGGAAAAGTCAGGGAATTATCAGGGAAATTTGTGTGATGTCAGGGAATTTAGATACAATAGTTAAAAATGTATTTAATAAGAAAATTAGCATTTCTGCTACATGCTATCATATGAATTGTGTTGTTACTTATTTTATTCCACCTTCATGGGAAGATTTATGAGCTTGGGGCAATTTTGTTTTAGTTTCTTTAATTGTAACTATTATTACACATATTTTCTTGGTTGAATTTTTTTATTTTAACAAAGTAATTATTTAATTACTCTATGTGGTTTTCATTGAAATGATTCTTTTGTCTTGTCTTTGTATTGCGACTTTTTTCTTGTTCTTAGAATGCTAGTATTTAACCTCTGTATCACCTTTTTCCATTTACCATTTTTGTACCTGTGTACTTTTTTTTTACATCTTTTATAAATATTTGTTTCTGCATAGGAAAGCATCCATAAATGAACGCTATGTCATTGTTACTCATTTAAAATTTGTACCTAATTTTAGGAAAAATATAACAGTGTTTTTAATATTTGCCGTGTAAGTTGGTTAGGAAAATGTAACAGGACACCAGAAAAATTCAGGGAAACGTCAAAGGAATTTGCTATAAGGATACTGCTAGCCACCCTGTACTGTATGAAAATATCCTATGGAGGTTTTGACACTGAAAATCATAGAGCTCATTCGTCACATTCCTTTCGTGACCGGGATTCTGCAAAGCGGAGACATAAAGGAGACAGAAACTGGGATCGCAAAGACAGGAAGGAATGATGCGCAGACGATTGGATGTCCACTTTCCACGCAGTAAATTAAAAGAAACATCATTCGCACACTCGTCTTAAGCTGGGTTTACAATTAAATGTTATGCGTTAAGAATTATGCAGTAAACGCGGTTCTCGCGTACTAAACTACTTCTATATTTACGGTTCACAATTCACCTGATAATTTTTAAGACCAGCCATTGATAACTTGAGACAAGCCTGTCCTGTTTACTTTTGTTCCTAACCTAACCTCATGTAACACAACCATATATAAGTAGATCATACTTCTAAGCAAACATTTTCTAGCAGGAAAGCTTATTTTTGTGAACAATTGTAATTACAAACATATACTTTCATTACTGTAAATAACTGTTTCCCACCAACAGTTCCGACTGCTCTGTTTTGATTGGTCGCCATGACACAAGTTTAACTTAATATATAAAATATAACTATTTATGTTAACGACAAAGGAAATAGCAACACTGCACACGACATCTGAGTTCAATTGGAAACCATCGCTTAAGCTAACATATTTTCAGTTTCTCTGTACGCGTTGTCACGCTTAATTTAACGTTAAGTAGTGCCACGTCCTCTACTAGTGTGTTGTTTTTCCCCCATCACACTGTAGAAAACCACCGCTTGCCGCAGTAAAAGGAAAGAAAAGTCCTGCCTCCACACACACTGCAGTGCTTTCAACTACAACAATGAAGGTACTGGACCTTCCTCTTTTATCCAGTAGCCTATGTGGGTACCCGCCGTTTGGCCTAACATTAGGCTAAATAATTGTAGGCCATATGACGCGCGCCCGCTGATGTGTGTATGCATGTAATCCCTGAGCGGTAACACTCCCGTTCTGGCGAGAGGGTTTCAACAACGTGTGTGTCGGTTATTGCTTGTCGTTTCCTAGATAATGAATTGGCTATAGTTACGCATAGGATGGTGGTAGTCCCCAGTCGCTGCCATGGCTACACGATGTCCGCTCCCATGCGTGTATTTCCTTCCTTTTAGGCATATGGGACGCACACTGAGATGCGCTTAGTACTTTCTCTTCCTGGCACCTCATAGCTCGTTAAATTAAGGTTGGCCAGGAAAGAAAGAATACTTTTGCGCGGGACTTCAAGCTGGACCGCCTCTAACACCACTTGCTATCTCCTTTACACGCGCGCATCACAACTCGTAAACTCTTTTGTGACCTGTACGCCCATGTGTTTTAATTTATATTATTTATCATAGGAAGCCGGACTAATAGTTAAAAAAATCTTTTCCTGTATATTTTACAGTAGGAGTACATTTCTTCATCGAGACTCGAGGCTTTAGCTTGCACTGCGATGGATTGAAATCGTACCGGTACATACTAAAAAGGTGCGTGTTCTCTAAACTACAGTACCTACACATTGCCCGTGTTTTCTGATATTTCTTTAACGGATCCGTTAGCAATGGGATCCTTTTAAAACATATAAAATGGCTGTCATCATAGTTGGCTAGCATACGAACTCTCGTAAGGGATGCCGGAGCACCCCTTCATGCGTCCACTGTCTCGAGGTGCGACACTCGCGTACACTGGCGAGTCAGTCTAATCTTTTAGCTCCCTTTATAAAATTGTCGTTTCTTGTTATTCAAGTTGTTTCAGTATTTTTTTTTCAATTCCTTATTTTAAAAATTTGCCTATTTCACGAACTCTTTATTATGACAAGATTTTATATTGACCAATGGAAATATGTACATCCGTACACTGAAAAAGCAAGTATGTTTGCAGGACAAGGTGCCATTCAGACTGTGAAAATAGGAACAGCCAACTGATGGGTTGTCGGTACCGTCTAAATATTGTTAACATGTATAGTAACACCAACAGAACTGTTTTTTGTATTCCTCTCTGTGATTGTATGATTACTACAGCAGAGCACTGAACAATACTGGGATTGCTCCCACAACAACTAGGGTTGTAACAACCTAACAGAATATTCTCTGTTCCTGCTACCCTCAAATCCGATTGCGGAACTGTTCGGTACTAGCAACAGAACATTCTGTTAAGGTTATTACAATTCGAATGGTTGTGGGAACAATCCAAATATTGTTGAAGTTGTTCTGTTGGATGTACTATCTGTTTTGTAGTGGGAACGCAGTGCTCTGCTGTAGCAACCATATGTACGGTAGTAAGTACAATCGCAGACAGGAATACAACCAACAGTTCTGTTGGTATTACTGTTTATGTTTACAATATTTAGCCGGTACATACAACCTCTCAGATGGCAGTCCCTATTTTAACAGTCTATCTAGACGGTTACTACAACCATACATTTTTCTCAGTTTTAAGTTATTCGCCAGTAATATTGAATAATTCTAAGTAAATCAACGTTGTCCTATTTTAAAGAACATATTTCGATATAAAAAAAGCAGCGTAAATTTTTTGGTTACGTTTCAATTCTCCTAATTTACCGAAAATGAACACACATGAAAAGACTCTCGAAGACTGATAAAAAAATATCACCCTTCGAATGCGCATTTGACCCAAAATCAGTGAGCTAATCACAGAATGCGCTAATTGACAAAAAAATCTGATGTAATCACTTCCTTGAATGCACATTTTTCCATTTACGGGTTCACTGAATAGAGGATGCAGAAATTCGGAAAAGCGAATCATTTAATATTTAGGCCACCAGTGTACTGGGCCACAGAGTACTGGAGTATACAGAGGTGAAACAACAGCTTACACCACGAAATCCTGCTTTACGAGTCAACAAACTGCCGTTACTGGCCAGCAAAATGTCGGAACGCCAATCGCCAATCAGCGCCTGGTAACCTACTCTCCAGCTGGCTGTCCGGCCAATAGGAGACCTTTCGCAGCATGCGGTAGCCAATCAAACTAGAGGCTCGTTTCGAGAGCCTCGCGCAACTGATTGGAGAATGGGTTCACCCACATCAAAGGAACCGGCACGCCATTTCAGATCTGTATTTATCTACTATGTTATTGGGCTGTTCAATAGTGCAACAGTGAAGATAAATATTTGTATGGAGACGAAATGGGTTGGCGATTCCTGTGATTTGGGGGAACCCATTCTCCAGTTGGCTGCGCGAGGCTCCGGGAGAGATTCTTGAGTTTGATTGGCTACTGCATGCTGCGAACTGTTCCCTATTGGCTGGGCTGCCGACTGGAGGGTAGGTTACCAGGCGCTGATTGGCGAACGGCGTTCCGACGACTTGCATGCCAGTGACGCCATTTCGGTGGCGTGTGCGGGCTGAAGTTCGCGAAATAAGTGGTCGTTTCGCCNCACATCGCCACCAAGCACAAGGCTCTGAACTGACGTGCAGTGTATCTCGTGCTGCGTCTATAGGCTGTTCACGGTAAAGTGAGCACTTTTGAGGCCCTAGCTACTTTTTCCTTTCAGCTAAATATTATCCTTTGACCACCTTTTAATATATATATTGCAATGTAAGTACTACACAGTGTGTATATTCCACCGCACTCGGAAGTTCACGTTTAAGGGTAAAATGAAATATATTTATGAATGAGAGGGCTTTCAAAAGTGCTTATTTTACCTATGGGACTTTAAACGGCAACCCTATTATTTTATTAGTTAAAATTCTGTAGCGAGATTCAATGGAGGGCACCTGGATATTTCTATATTTATCTGACGCGTGCATTTGAGACACTTGAAACAGCCGTTTTTGGCTCTCTTAGAGTTCTCTTAAATGATGTTTCTAATGTGCGTGATGTTTTCAAAGCACTCGGCAGACCCCGTCTGAAAAGTGCGTTCTTTTCGTAGATAAGCATATTGGACGCACATTTAACAATAGTTTCAGGAGAAAGGTGTATTTAAAACACTTTGCTACGTAGTTTAAGCATCGGGTAATAGGCGGACCATTTAGGTGACGCCTGAATGAAAAACTAAACGTATTAGAAAGACAAATTGTTGTTCTTAGTTAGGGATAACTGAATTTCGCGGAAAAATTCCACGCTGGCTTAATTTCAACGTTCTGCGTGCTTACGTGCAGCTTTCCTTTAGTTTTTGTTTCTGTATCTCTGTGCGAACACATTTTCCAACCGAACTGAGCCTTTCAGAATTATGTTGCACCGGTCATGAATGTCTGATTTGCAGGTTGGCACCTCAGACGCAAAGTATAGTTGAAACCATCCAGTCGGTGAAGAGGGTCTGGGCGGCTAATACAAATACAACTAGCCCTGGACTCTTTTTGCGAAAATCCGGTGTTCAGCCTGATACAGACGGACATCTTTTGTGAACAAGAAGGTGAACATTCACTTGCATTCAAGTCCCATGTACATACTGTACACACAGTAGTGGTACTTTAATGTTGCAGCAAGCCAGTCACTCATTTCCACCACAACACACACAGATTTTACAAACCAAACAAATCACTAATTCAGAATTAAAATCTGTTTTCTGCTCTCAAATTAATAATATCAGCATAATAAAATGCACAGGAACAACATAAACAAACGACTTGCACAAGAAGATGAACGAAAAATAGAACAGCCTCTAAATGATTCTAGCTAGCACGCAAGCCCTTGCATGCAAGCCGCTTGCAAACAAGTTAGCCAGAGTCACACGATGCAAGTTGACTTGAACAAGAAAGGGTTACAACTTCTTGTACAAGAAAGTGAATCGTGTGTAACAGGCTTTTATACTAATCGTCGTGAATGTATTCAAGAAGTCGCGTTTGACTCAGGAGTTAAGACTATACCCTCGCAAGTGATATCCCTAGTAAATTGTTTTAACGTCTCAAGGTTACGTCTAACTAAAGGAAACGTTGCGACGGGCCTTCCAAAGACTGCGGTATGCATTCTCGGGAACCTGCATTCCTCGCGAATTAGATCTGCAATAGTAGGATATCATTACATGCTATGTAAACCAATGGAATTTACTGCAGACGTCACTTTGTACTTGTCTCCTTTTCCCCCAAGGAAACTGCGCAGAAAATTTCTAAACGTGCAATTTTCAAGCATTTTCACTATTCTTCCTTTGAATACATTTAGTAGTATAAAAGTAAAACGCGGCGGCTCTGGATAGTTGCTTACCTTTACTGGAAAAGAGTTGTGCATTCGGAACATTAATTGGCTGAGCTAGGCGAGTACGCGCAAACTCCGGCCGGTTCAACACACAGCGGCGTGGAAGTCCCCTGGCGCGACATTTCTCCAGGCGGATGTATCGAGTGACGAGGGGCGACAGTTCCCCAACACACCGCGAGGCGAGTCCCTAGAGCTGACCGCCACCGAGTGTGCAGTCACGTGTCGGCTCTCCGGCCACATCGCTCTCGCACCACTTTCACCTGTTGTGCAGCGGAACAAGGTATATTGTGTTGGTGCCGAGTTGCTCTGTGAAAGCTATAGTCTATTCGCTGTTTCTTCACACTATTTTAATACAAACCTTTGAAAAATCACCCCATGTATGGCATGCTTGGTTCTTTCCTACGTTCGTCATCTATCACAAACGTTTTGTAATTGTGTTAACATAAAAATACGTTATTCTTTATTAAATTTAACTTCTACTTGTAATATGTATGAAAATTATAATACTTCATATATAATCAATACGAATAAAAAACAAGGAGGAATTAGGTGTGTTGGCAATGCCTAGTAAGAAATAGTTCGTATGTGAAATAATATTGCACTGAGTGCGCACGAATGCGGTGCGTTGTCCCTTTGGTGTAATTTTCTATGTTCGGTTAGGCTTTGTTTTGCATAAGGCGGAGGAGTATCCCGGAAGTAGAACTGTAGTATGACTTCAGAAAAGTTGGAAATAACCGTGACTTGGTCTGCATAAGCGGTCTCCACGCATACTCGAGTATCTCGAGTGTCAAGTGTAAAAGAAACCTGGCTGTGATGTGGGGACTTGATTGCTCGTCGAGTAAAACCAGATATCAGCCGATTTTTCTGTGCACAGAATTATCTGAACACCAATCTCACGAAGTTTTTTCAACCAACCTGATTTTGTTGTATTTTCGGAGGCGTTTTTCTTTATTTTGTAACTGAACATATATTAACAATATTAGATTTTATAACTGATCGCAAAAAGTTTTAATTTGTTGTGCTTTATTTGTAATAAACGTATTAGAAAGACAAATTGTTGTTCTTAGTTAGGGATAACTGAATTTCGCGGAAAAATTCCACGCTGGCTCAATTTCAACGTTCTGCGTGCTTACGTGCAGCTTTCCTTTAGTTTTTGTTTCTGTATCTCTGTGCGAACACATTTTCCAACCGAACTGAGCCTTTCAGAATTATGTTGCACCGGTCATGAATGTCTGATTTGCAGGTTGGCACCTCAGACGCAAAGTATAGTTGAAACCATCCAGTCGGTGAAGAGGGTCTGGGCGGCTAATACAAATACAACTAGCCCTGGACTCTTTTTGCGAAAATCCGGTGTTCAGCCTGATACAGACGGACATCTTTTGTGAACAAGAAGGTGAACATTCACTTGCATTCAAGTCCCATGTACATACTGTACACACAGTAGTGGTACTTTAATGTTGCAGCAAGCCAGTCACTCATTTCCACCACAACACACACAGATTTTACAAACCAAACAAATCACTAATTCAGAATTAAAATCTGTTTTCTGCTCTCAAATTAATAATATCAGCATAATAAAATGCACAGGAACAACATAAACAAACGACTTGCACAAGAAGATGAACGAAAAATAGAACAGCCTCTAAATGATTCTAGCTAGCACGCAAGCCCTTGCATGCAAGCCGCTTGCAAACAAGTTAGCCAGAGTCACACGATGCAAGTTGACTTGAACAAGAAAGGGTTACAACTTCTTGTACAAGAAAGTGAATCGTGTGTAACAGGCTTTTATACTAATCGTCGTGAATGTATTCAAGAAGTCGCGTTTGACTCAGGAGTTAAGACTATACCCTCGCAAGTGATATCCCTAGTAAATTGTTTTAACGTCTCAAGGTTACGTCTAACTAAAGGAAACGTTGCGACGGGCCTTCCAAAGACTGCGGTATGCATTCTCGGGAACCTGCATTCCTCGCGAATTAGATCTGCAATAGTAGGATATCATTACATGCTATGTAAACCAATGGAATTTACTGCAGACGTCACTTTGTACTTGTCTCCTTTTCCCCCAAGGAAACTGCGCAGAAAATTTCTAAACGTGCAATTTTCAAGCATTTTCACTATTCTTTCTTTGAATACATTTAGTAGTATAAAAGTAAAACGCGGCGGCTCTGGATAGTTGCTTACCTTTACTGGAAAAGAGTTGTGCATTCGGAACATTAATTGGCTGAGCTAGGCGAGTACGCGCAAACTCCGGCCGGTTCAACACACAGCGGCGTGGAAGTCCCCTGGCGCGACATTTCTCCAGGCGGATGTATCGAGTGACGAGGGGCGACAGTTCCCCAACACACCGCGAGGCGAGTCCCTAGAGCTGACCGCCACCGAGTGTGCAGTCACGTGTCGGCTCTCCGGCCACATCGCTCTCGCACCACTTTCACCTGTTGTGCAGCGGAACAAGGTATATTGTGTTGGTGCCGAGTCGCTCTGTGAAAGCTATAGTCTATTCGCTGTTTCTTCACACTATTTTAATACAAACCTTTGAAAAATCACCCCATGTATGGCATGCTTGGTTCTTTCCTACATTCGTCATCTATCACAAACGTTTTGTAATTGTGTTAACATAAAAATACGTTATTCTTTATTAAATTTAACTTCTACTTGTAATATGTATGAAAATTATAATACTTCATATATAATCAATACGAATAAAAAACAAGGAGGAATTAGGTGTGTTGGCAATGCCTAGTAAGAAATAGTTCGTATGTGAAATAATATTGCACTGAGTGCGCACGAATGCGGTGCGTTGTCCCTTTGGTGTAATTTTCTATGTTCGGTTAGGCTTTGTTTTGCATAAGGCGGAGGAGTATCCCGGAAGTAGAACTGTAGTATGACTTCAGAAAAGTTGGAAATAACCGTGACTTGGTCTGCATAAGCGGTCTCCACGCATACTCGAGTATCTCGAGTGTCAAGTGTAAAAGAAACCTGGCTGTGATGTGGGGACTTGATTGCTCGTCGAGTAAAACCAGATATCAGCCGATTTTTCTGTGCACAGAATTATCTGAACACCAATCTCACGAAGTTTTTTCAACTAACCTGATTTTGTTGTATTTTCGGAGGCGTTTTTCTTTATTTTGTAACTGAACATATATTAACAATATTAGATTTTATAACTGATCGCAAAAAGTTTTAATTTGTTGTGCTTTATTTGTATTGAGGAATGAATTTGAGCCTACGCTGTACCAGTATAAATATATCAACTGTGAAATCTGGTATTAAGTTATTAATACAACTTTTATGTCCTTCATCATTCTAATTTGGGTCATGTGGACCGTACTATTAAATAAAATATTTTATTCAAATATTTAAATCATTTATAAATGAATATATTCTAAAACTGAATCAGTGATTTCATTCTGTGTAATAGGCTACTAGTAGCTGAAGATTGATTTAATCCGCTGCCAGAAACTGACAAAAAACTACACGGTTTTGACAGCTCTAATGGGGAAAAAAATAATAACTTCAATGTTGGATCCTGGAAGCTGGTGATTGTGCAATTTCTGTGCATTTGTAATAAGCTCTCCACCCCATATTTTCTCGGAATACACTGTGGATCCTCACTGTATATAAGCATAGATCGCCATTAAATCAGTGAAAAACCATAATTGAAGTTAATCACATCTTCCCATAATTGTAACAGAGTCCTTAATCTAACTCGCAGTCTTATGTCACGTAAGCTACGGAGTGTAGAAAAGAAAATTTTAGGCGTAGTTTCCCAAGACTATTCATAAAGGAAAAGTGTCAAATCCGTCGTATCAAAAGACGTGGGCAAACAGGAAGCGAAAAACTGACGCCCACAGCCACCAGAAAGTATTGAAATCACGACGAACAAACTGAACAGCAATCGCCTTTGGATTGTATCGCACAGTTGAGAATGAGTGTGGTTAACGTTTGAGACGGCCTCCGAATAGCAGTGTACTATTTCACAACACTGTGCTTATTGGTCACATCACCTTCACGCCAGTTAAGAGCACTTAATTCGGCTTCCTTTACTCTTCCTGGAGAGAGTTCCGTGTGTGGGTAGAATGGGACGCGTTTGTGTACTTCCCGTTCGCGATCCATAGCGACTATGTGATGTATCTACCCTCAACGTTCCACCCGTTTAGTGCACTCCATGTGCCAACGGTGGCTTGATTTCGATTCATAAGTTCATTTGTATAAAAGTTAAGTTGGCACATCCAGCCTACTCGTTTTCACCAGAATTTTTATTTCTGAATTTTTTTATAAAATTCCTTCGCAGTAATCCAAGGTTAGAGTGGCCAGATTTTTTTTATACATGAAGCAGTATACTTTTCGTAAGGAATGTGATTTGTAATAAAAGGAATATTGTTAACTTTCAAGCTAGTAAGATTCAAAAACTTTTAAGAATATGCCAGTAAATATCTGCGTGTAAATCAAAATCATTATTACAATTAAATTTTAAGTAAACAAATACTTGTAAAACAGTTTTGCAGTTATATATGTTTTAAATATATATATATATATAATTTGAATGGATGGCACGCAACAAAGAGTTATTTTGTACAATCAGTTGATATAACTCGTATGTGTAAGTAAGATGCATTTTCAGTGGTGGTTTATGTGTTAAAAGCAGGACTTTTTGCATGACACTTTGCTAAATAAGAACATTTCATAGTTTCTTATGACTTTTTGCACCCCGCGGGACAAAGATATAAGAAAATGTACTGTCCTATGAAAGTCAGGACGTTTTGTTACCCTAACCGAGATGTTTTTATCAAGGCATTGAAGTGTTATTATTATTATTATTTTTCCACTTGTAACNATGATGTTTTTATAAAGGCATTGAAGTGTTAGTATTATTATTATTTTTCCACTTGTAACTGAAGAGAAGATATGGTACAATATTTTTAATTTGCCATTATGCTAACATTAATCTAGACAAAGAGAGGGGGTACTCAAAGATCTGGATGCTTCTTCCTTTTCCAAGATACAAAAACAGCATTTTAAAAATGGAAAAAAAAAAAAAACTAATAGTGATTCACCCACTTGAAATAAGATGGACTAGTTGAATATATTTTGAAAGAATTGATTTCCTCAGTGGCCTAACGTAATGCGGTTGATGCCTCCCTGTTGTTTCTGGGGAAACTTTCCTTTGTATGTATCTCACTGGAGTGGTGGCAATGTTAAGCCTACGCATGTGTGTGAGCAGTTATTTTCTCCTCCTGAGATAATCTCATATTCTTCCCCTTTCCCCATGTCTATTCTAAAGAACGTCGCAATACAAACACAATGCCCTTCTCCACTGTCCGGCACGGGCAAGTTTGTGACGCGAAG
>NQII01010922.1:0-31578 GCA_002778355.1 Clitarchus hookeri
AATCGGTTCGTGCGTTCTGGAGTTATAGCGTCAGGAAGGAAAACCCGACTTATTTTTATATAGTAGATTACTGTAGTTATTTTTATAGAATACTAGTTACACTCGTTTATTAACTCAAAGCACATCGTCCCTCTTTTCGTTCAACATTAAATGCTTTGACGGATAACCAGGAGAAATGATAAACGCGCTACTTATTTTATATTGAAGCAAGAGATTGTCATGACAGTCAATGTTGAATCTGTGCATGAATCCGACTGACTGGGGAAACTGAGAACTGGACCAGAAAACGAAGCCCTAAATCTTATATGGCTCTGCTCTCATCGCACTATGACTTTCAACGCTCTCGCTGTTTACAAACATTTTGAAATAACATCTTTATCAGCTTAAGTTACCTTTGCCGCTGCTTTATCAACTTCAAATTTAACTTTTACGCTGAAAAATTAAACATTTAAAAAATGGTTTTATGATTAATGAAATACCTAGAATTTGTAATAAGTTTAGTTCATTTTATAGTTCTGGAACACACTGGATTTGTCAATGGAAAGAAATAACGTTACATAAATAGAGACGGAGAATATCACAAACGCCATAGAAGAATAACTTAAAAACTGTCCTTGCCCTACACTACTGCAGCTTCAAGAGTTGCATATCAGCGCGAGCGGTCTAATTGATAAATCAGCTTACGACAATCAGTTTAACTTTGACGTGAATAGTATACAGCTATTTTTACTATCAAATGTAAACATTTGGTGGAATTTATTTTACAGGTATTAATATTCCCATTAAAAATCTTTCAGTAGTATTGGGAGTGTTTACTCCTTGATCATACTGTTCACTACATCTAATTAACGCAATCTAGGCCCGTTTCAGAAAATTTATTGTCATTCATGACTGATCAGTCACGTAGATACGAGGAGCAGTTCTTAAAATTGAACTTTAATACAATAGTTAAACGACCACTGAAAACGTACGAAAAAAACCGCTCTACTAGGAAGACTTACGTATCTACTTTCGTTTAAATAAAGCTTCTGGGATCTAAGAACTTTGGAAATTGCCAGTGCAAAAAAAACTTAAGAATGGTGATAGAACTGCAAATAAACTGGAATTGAAACACGACAGAATATTAAATATTATGCACGACGGTTCAAGAGTCGGTTGAACTATCGGTGAAGCAGTGTGCTGAGTTCCCTTTAAATTTTGTTTGTATGGATGAGCAAGGAATACCCGAGAGTGTGATGACAATCTGGAAACGGCATGCGTTTAAAACCGCTGCTAATTAAAGATAACTGTCGTCGATTCTAAAACGTTTAAAACTTACATGTAGTTGCGGGGAAATCACGTTTCCAGATGCCTAAAACGAAGTACGTGGCAAGATAATTAATTCTCTTTCCCCGCCTGTTTGAGTTAACAGATGACCACAGCTCTTCCCACAAACAGGTTTTGCAGGATAATGATTATTTTAGTATACCAAATGAGTTTTCAAAATTGTTTATGAAATTTATTTTCCTAAATCTTATTAAACTTTATCAACCATTTAACCTACTGTATCTGAACCACGCCGAAGCTTAGAAGTTCTTGTACGATAAGATGTTTTGACCCTCGGAGCTAAATAAAAGTAAGCGAAATCAATTTCGCACCTCTAAACTCACATTCATGTCCACAGAGAGATTTAATTAAATCAATCTGCTTCATGTAACCACATACTAAAGATGAGGTAGACAGATTTTCGTTTTACGTGCATGTAACCAGAATTTACTCATCCACTGCCAATATTACTGTCAAAATTACATTGTCAACATATATGAAAGTGCTTCTTTACGCCTGATTTTTCAACAGAGCCGCCCTTTTATGTGAATAAAATATTCTGAATAACTAGAAAATTAGGGTCTTGCTGCATTAAAACTAGGTAAGATAAATATTTAATAGATTCAAAACATTTACTTACACAAATAGTTTTTTAACAGCAAATGCTATCAACGTTACAACGCAGCTCTCATGAACACTCTACCTCCATCTTCACTCTACATATGAAACAATTATCAACTCACTGATAATAGTTTTGGGTTTATGCCCAATTGCATTCAACATTGTACATGGAATAGCTATAGGCCTATATTATTTGGAGAATTGACATATAATAACGCACCACGAAGAAACCACGTAACAACCAAGAAACGATGTAAATAGTGAGAGTACTGGCTGGTATGAACATAATTTTTATTTATTTATTTTATTGTATTTATTTGGAGCTTAATGTGCCACCCAAAAGTGTTGAATATCAACAGGATGGCTCATACATAACATACATACATACATACATACAAAAATACAAAAAAAAAACCATAAATTGACAAATACAAATGAAATTAAGACAATAACACAAACGTAGAACACAACTACAACACAATTAACACAAACATACAACATAAATTAACTCACAAAAATTAATTTAATTGAAACAACTGTAATATACAAACAGCAAATACTGATTAAATTAAAAAAAGTTATAACATATAGGGATTATACTTAGATTGTGCTTTATCTATTATAATGTTTAAATAAATAAAAAATTTATTTTTTTCCTCAAGAAGGGATACAACTCATGGAACAATTTGTTAGTTTTAGAACACACCTTTTAACTAAATCATTTTTTTTTTGTTAGAGTACAGAGAGTATTCAAACGTGTATGACAGGAATCATAAGACACACAAGGTTATTAACAACAGGACAGGAAAAATACGAGAGAAAAGCATCAATTAAAAATAAAACATCGATAATATCAAGTACAATGGTAAAAGTTTGGGTTTTATATTTATTAAGCTCCAAGCTATAATTAAATTTTGAATTGTTTTTGAAAATGCTACTTTGTCCAGTCTCCTTGAATCTGTAATGGAAATATAATTTCAAATAACTGAACAATATTCAAATTTTGATCGTACTAATGAGTAATGAAAACACGATAATGAGTCGGGTGTTTATGCTGAAAAAGTGATAAATGATGCTGAAAAAGTGATAAATTTTATTAAATCTAGAGTTTGTATAGAATTACTTATTATGTTATCTTAATGTAATAAAATAATAATTTCGAGTCAAGTATAACACCCAGATCACGAGCATAATCTACTATATTAATAACATGATTTTGAATGAAATGTTTATATAAAATTGGATTAGTTTTCCTTACAAATGGGATACAAACTATTTTCTCTAGATTAAGTGACATAACATTTCAAGTACACCAATCATACACAGCAGAAATGTCTTTCTGCAGCTGAACACAATCCGTCAAGTCGTTGATATTTTTTATAGATTTTTAAATAATCTGATTAATAATTATTATTATTTTTGCATTTGACTGAACACCTCGCAAAGGCGCTGCTAGAGCCGACCGGCTGTCGTAGACACTGGTGTGTAGTCGAAGCCGCATTAACGCGAGGAACACCAGGCGATACCAAGCGAGCATACATAAGGAAGAAGAATGCCGGGAAGACGCCAAAGACGTCGCTTTACGCAGGGTGGTCATATCGCCATTTTGCCCATCATGTGGATCGTTCGGATCATAATATCCGTTTTTGTTTTGGGGCAAAGGATACGCGAAGAAACCCTCACACGGAGGACCGGCTCAGGATGGACGAGGTCGACTACCAGTCGAGAGGATCGACGGTTCATGCGCCAGGAGCGGAGGGATCTCATGGTGACCCGGTCTACGGCACTGGCCAGTGTTGGGGTCCCGGCGTGCCCACGAACCATTTCCCGGCGCCTTGTGGAGGCGAATCTGTGATCCCGGCGCCCGTTACGTGTGCCGCCATCAACTATGCAACAGCGGCGGCTCCGTTTGCAGCAGTGCCAGGTCAGAGCAACGTTGAACGCCACAGACTGGCGATGTGCAGTGTTCAGGGACGAGTGTCGCTTCGTTATGGGGACTGATGATCATTGTGCCCGGGTGTGGAGGGCCCATGGTGAACACCACAATCCCGATATCGCTGTCGAGAGGCATACTTCCCTCACGGCAGGCATTATGGTCTGGAGAGCCATAACCAACGATAGCCAAGCTGTCATTGTCATGTTACTTGGAGCAACGAGGGTCCACACGCATGTGGATGAGATCCTACGTCCCTATATGCTCCCATGTCTGGCCAGGATTCTAGGCACGAGATCGCAGCAGGATAACGCCTGACAGCACACGGCACGGTTCGCCCAGGACTGCCTCCGTCATGTCCAAACACTACTATGGCCTGCTCGCTCACCTGACATGCCCCAATCGAGCATAGGTACGTCGAACCAGTTGAAATGCTATCTGCCACCATGCTACAGTATCCGGGAATTCCCGTCTGGCTTAGGACATTATCCGGCGTCTGCTGGACCCCATGCCAGATCGTGTTGCAGCGTTTATCGCAGTGCGAGGGGGCAAGACCCACTATTGAAGATGACTGGACGGCGTGGCGTACCAAAGATCGATAAGGAATTGCCCTGCTGCTGCGTTTTTGTGATCGTATGTATTATTCATCTGTAATACTACCTCTATACATTTTTCAGTACCGTCCATTGCATCCTTCTGTGTGTGCTACGTTTATTGTTCA
Source organism: Clitarchus hookeri (assembly GCA_002778355.1). Taxonomy (NCBI): domain Eukaryota; kingdom Metazoa; phylum Arthropoda; class Insecta; order Phasmatodea; family Phasmatidae; genus Clitarchus; species Clitarchus hookeri. The sequence continues at coordinate 4,581 of NQII01010922.1, forward strand.
GAAATGTATTTTCTACTCTCAGCGCAGAATAAACATTGGCAATAATTACAATATATTAAGTAAAAGTACATTTAAACTCTCATTGGTATAGTTCATGTTCATAAGAAGAGGCTGAAGGAGCGAACTAAATCTTATTCATCGCCTTTTAAAGTGGAAAAGGTTCAAATAAACTTTAGCTTCAGGTTTTAAAGACATCCCATGTACTGTTATACAGTATATATTGTTAGTATATCGACAAACTTTTAAAATATTTAAATCTTTGTCTTAATGCATTTCAACATTTATTTTGAAACAGTTATTTGCTAAGTGAAAGTTTATCGGTTGTTATGATTTTGATATGTTGTTGACAATTATACTTAACGGGGATATAGGGGCGTAACAAGTTATTGATAAGAGTTGTGTAATGAACGCTATATAAAAGAGGTTTATTTAACATTAAGGTTGTACAACATTATTTCAATATAAATATGATTGAATATGAACGGAGGTGCTACACAAATATACAGAAATATTAAATTATATTATTTTGTAAAGATTTAACCAGCCACGTTCTGAGTAAAGCCTATTTGGAGAGTCCCGATCTTGTTCATGATTCCGAAGACTGATTAAGATGCCGCAAGTCGACGGCCGGACACATCCATCATCAGTGGTCTTGTCGTTCTAATGGCCGGACGACAAAAGACACTGCTCACGGACTACACTGTCATATATTGGATGCGTTGTCCCCGTTTACTGGCAGGTGGAGGGAGTTTATGTGGTGTGCGATTTCATAACTAATTTCAGCGATCACGACCCGTGTCCTCGATAAATAATTGAAGGTGTGATCAGGCAGGCCGCTCAGCTAAGGGCCTGACTAAAACTCGTAACACCTCCCCCAATGCTTACTAGCGAGATGCTCTTATCTCGCCTTGGCGTCCGTGTGGATTATGGAGATAATTTGGAGTTGCAGGGTTCACCTTGTGGCAGTAGGAATGTGGATCGGGTTGAAGTCCTCTTCGCTACGGTAGGAAATTTTTTTTGAAAGGAATTACAGTAGACGGAGAAGCTAGGTATAAGGCACTGCCAATTGCTTTCGTGCAGTCCTCGGGCGAGGTGGGCCGAACAAACGCTGTGCTGTGTGTTTGCAGTGGCCGTNATTGCTTTCGTGCAGTCCTCGGGCGAGGTGGGCCGAACAAACGCTGTGCTGTGTGTTTGCAGTGGCCGTGCGGGCTATGAACTTCAATACCACTGGATGTGCAAAGTGTCTTCCACGCGGGGGCGGCAGACGCCACGCGGGCGGTTCGCGAACGCGTCAGCCATTCTTGAAGTTGTGAGTCCCTAACACTAACACTATGTGGCGTGAATCGTTCACTACAATAAATTGTTTGTAAGGACTGAAAATTCAAAAGCACTGTAGTAATAATTACAATAAAAGCAAATTGAAGTGCAAAAGTATTGAACTAGAAAAACCCAAGTGCTCTCACCCCGGTACATTGATTATTTTGTTTATGTTAATACATAAAACTTCAATTCCTGGAAATGAAATACATGTTAATAACATACAATGTGAAAACAGTGATGTAATAATATTACATAATGAGTGATACATGATGTCACAGTCATTAGGATAGCTATATGATAGTATCGTAACGTAGCATGTTAATAAATAAATTATTTAAACTTACATTAATTATGAAAATAAAACAAAGCTGCAATTGCTTTCAACTACGTTTCAATACGTAAGCGGGTAATTAGAAGGATACTTAAAGTAACATAATATTAGTAAATGTATTTTAATATACACTAGTATCTAAAAATAACAAAACTAATTTAATGTAACAAATGTTAACGTATTTGAGAACGAAATGTTTCCTTAATAATAATAATGTGTGTATAANAAAACTAATTTAATGTAACAAATGTTAACGTATTTGAGAACGAAATGTTTCCTTAATAATAATAATGTGTGTATAAATTTTTTTTAAAATTTACAACAGAGTTTTTTATTTATACAAGAATGGAAATCTTAAAATTCAATATGAAAAATGTCATGTCATAACTACATGTTATTGTGTGGCCACGCTACTATAAATCAGTATAAATTAGATGCCTCCTTGTCATAAAATTGATGTAAACAAATAATTGTTTCATTCGTAGACTGTTTTAATGTAGTAGTTTTTTCTTCTTAATATTTATATTGTTGCTATCATTGAAATATAACNTTTCATTCGTAGACTGTTTTAATGTAGTAGTTTTTTCTTCTTAATATTTATATTGTTGCTATCATTGAAATATAACTTTTTTTCAAATTCTTTTAAATCTTAAAATTAATTTAAAATGTTTTTCTTCCATTATACATTATAATTTACAAACCTTTGATTTTGGAGGCCTCCTATCGGTAATCTTAATATGTTTAGGAAGATTTTTTTTTGNCATTATAATTTACAAACCTTTGATTTTGGAGGCCTCCTATCGGTAATCTTAATATGTTTAGGAAGATTTTTTTTTGTTAAGCAATAATACATTTTTAGAGTAAAGTTGTTATGTAAGTTTTACTGTTACCTGCAGGGTGCNAAACTAATTTAATGTAACAAATGTTAACGTATTTGAGAACGAAATGTTTCCTTAATAATAATAATGTGTGTATAACTTTTTTTTTAAATTTACAACAGAGTTTTTTATTTATACAAGAATGGAAATCTTAAAATTCAATATGAAAAATGTCATGTCATAACTACATGTTATTGTGTGGCCACGCTACTATAAATCAGTATAAATTAGATGCCTCCTTGTCATAAAATTGATGTAAACAAATAATTATTTCATTCGTAGACTGTTTTAATGTAGTAGTTTTTTCTTCTTAATATTTATATTGTTGCTATCATTGAAATATAACTTTTTTTCAAATTCTTTTAAATCTTAAAATTAATTTAAAATGTTTTTCTTCCATTATACATTATAATTTACAAACCTTTGATTTTGGAGGCCTCCTATCGGTAATCTTAATATGTTTAGGAAGATTTTTTTTTTGTTAAGCAATAATACATTTTTAGAGTAAAGTTGTTATGTAAGTTTTACTGTTACCTGCAGGGTGCAGTGTAAGTGGTGTATGTAAAACATGGAAACCGCTGGCTACCTGTGTACGACTCGCGAGCTGCGTTAAACGGTAGAGCTGATGCAGTGTAATGAAAGTGCGCGCCTTGACATTGCTGTGTGTGACGTCAGAACAGGTGCCCTGCTGCCTCTGCTATCGCGGACATTGCTTGCGCCACCCTCCGGAGGGACTTATGATGAGAAGATGCGACGTCACTGATGGTTGCTGCTGTTCATGAACGTGCGGTACCGTTCTTCTGAAACTTACAAGGGAATTTATTAACAGAATGCTTTTTCAGCTGATCTAAACACCCAATTTGCAGTTCAATTTTACTTTAAAGAAATAATATGGAGCAGGGTTATTTAAAATTTACTTGTTAATTTTATCATGGTCTTGATATATGTATATATGGGTTTATTATATTTCTGGGTGTGTCCGACTTTGGAAGCTTGCGTGTTGAGACGTGCGTTAAAGTTAATTTATTTCTGAATAGTCTTCGTCAATTATACTGCCAGGCAATAAAATCTTTATGCTAACTTATGTTTCTGTTAAAAATCCATTTCTTAGGCTATGTCTACAAATGGGGAGNCAGGCAATAAAATCTTTATGCTAACTTATGTTTCTGTTAAAAATCCATTTCTTAGGCTATGTCTACAAATGGGGAGTTTTATACAAATACCTATTTTCATACAATTAAAAAAAATCATTTATATCTGTGTGCGTGGATAAAATTCTTAATTATTAAAATGTTAATAAGTATGCTGGACACCAACACATTAGAAGTAGAACGTAATGACATTGATTTAAAAAAAGTTAAGTTAGTAATAAAGAGGAGAAAAACATATAGAAAAAGGGTAGCTATAATAGTACTTCCACACACAAATTAGATGTTATCAAGGCCGAGGGACAACACATGGTATAAGTAAAACATTATGACACTGATTACGCAAATGAAAGATAGTAGAGATGAAAGGAGCACATACATTATTAAGTAGGTACTAATTGCAATTCTACATCAACACAAAAGGGTAGCATAAAGGGATTGGGGAAATCTCTACGCAATGACTTACAGCATGGTGGTCAAAAGCGAAAGTACCCTCGTGGTATACTTTCAAGGTACTGTGTAGTAGAGAAAGGACCTACAGTGAAAATCCAACGCATACCAGATTACGCCCCTACTGCATGAACTATTTCAAGGCCAGTAGAGCACAGAATAAACGCCTCTCTGATCGTGTCACCACTCCGTCAGAGGCCGAAAGATTGCTCCGCGTCTCACACGAAACGAAAGGTTTGACCTCTTGAGTAAGTACTCCTGACATCGGGTGGATGTGGGTAAACCGCGAGCGGACAGTCACAGTCGAAGTGGGTGTGTCTCGGGCACTATTCCAATTTCGTTTAATACCATTGACCTTGCACACAATTATACCTTCTCACGTCAGGTTTAGCAGTCTGCGCATCCACTTCAGGACTGGTTTGCAATTCAGCACATCCGAAAGCCCCGGGTAATGGGCTAAGTCCGTGAATCACACTAATGCGTGAACCCAACGGAATTAATTCTGCCCCGTGTCTGTATGACAATGGATTGTGGGAAGTGTATGAGAATAATGGGAGTATGAGGAACTTAAAACTAGAACAACACAAGTAAATTTTAAAGTGGGCAAGGGGAAACATTTGCCTGGCGCGCGCTGGCATGCTTTTTTGCAACACATTGGTACTTGAGCCGCGGGGAAGTGCTGATGTGGGAATGTGCTGCCTCGGCAACTTGCAACTGAGTCGCGTCGCCTGGCACGTAGCTGCAAATACTCGCCCTTCAATGTGGCAACTTATAACGTAATGCGGGCTTTCTATCAGCGTACAAAAATCTCATAGTTAACTGGCGTATCTTATTTCCATGCATTTTTTTTTTTNTAATGCGGGCTTTCTATCAGCGTACAAAAATCTCATAGTTAACTGGCGTATCTTATTTCCATGCATTTTTTTTTTTAAGATATGTTGACTAATGGGAGAGCGTAATAAAACCCTGTACCTTTTCCAAGCACAATAATATCTTNTTTTTTTTTTAAGATATGTTGACTAATGGGAGAGCGTAATAAAACCCTGTACCTTTTCCAAGCACAATAATATCTTACTACATTATTGTTTTTGGTATGTAATTTATTTAATTAGCATGAGATGAAAGTTAATTTAATGGAAATTGTCACGTGATTATGAATTACTATCACAGTAATAGTTTCATTTACAAATAACTACATCCAGCGCACACAGGTGATTTATATATCTTAATTTAAATTACTTGAATGGCATTGCTGAGGTAAATATACGCAACTTGGGACTTGCGGTTCATACTGAAGTTCTTTAAATTTTAATAACATTTGTTATTTAGGTTTCAAATAATTGTTTTGTGAGTTTAGATACTGGTCTGTAAAAATTAATTTATTATTTAAACCTAATAAATTATAAAAGTAGATATTATGACATTATTTTAATTATACAGCCACTTAAAAGCTAAAAGTTTTAATGTTAAAAGTGGACGTGACTGAAATGTTGTTATTTTTGATACGGAAATTAGAGTGGGTGGGTGGGGAATTTATTGAATAGGGGGTGGATGGCAGTGAGAGGGTAGGGAGGAACCAAGCCTCCACCATTGTTATGATTTTTATATGTTGTTGATATTTATCCTTAACAGGGTTATAGGGGCGTAACAAGTTATTGATAAGAGTCATGTAATGAACACTATATAAAATAGATTTATTGAACATTAANGGTTATAGGGGCGTAACAAGTTATTGATAAGAGTCATGTAATGAACACTATATAAAATAGATTTATTGAACATTAAGTTTGTATAACATTATTTCAATATAAATATGATTGAATATGAACGGGGGTGATATACAAATATACAGAAATATTAAATTATATTATTTTATAAATATTTATCCAGCCACGTTCTGAGTAAACCCTAATTGGAGAGTCCCCACCTTGTTCATGGTCCCGGAGGCTGATTAAGATCGTGCAAGACGACGGTCGGACACACCCATCTTCAGTGGTCTTCTCGTTCCAGTGGCCCGACGACAAAAGACACCGCCCACGGACTNGGTTATAGGGGCGTAACAAGTTATTGATAAGAGTCATGTAATGAACACTATATAAAATAGATTTATTGAACATTACGTTTGTATAACATTATTTCAATATAAATATGATTGAATATGAACGGGGGTGATATACAAATATATCGAAATATTAAATTATATTATTTTATAAATATTTAACCAGCCACGTTCTGAGTAAACCCTAATTGGAGAGTCCCCACCTTGTTCATGGTCCCGGAGGCTGATTAAGATCGTGCAAGACGACGGTCGGACACACCCATCTTCAGTGGTCTTCTCGTTCCAATGGCCCGACGACAAAAGACACCGCCCACGGACTACACTGTCATATATTGGATGCGTTGTGTTCGTTTACTGGTAGGTGGAGGGTGTTTCTGTGGTTTGCGNTGGATGCGTTGTGTTCGTTTACTGGTAGGTGGAGGGTGTTTCTGTGGTTTGCGATTTTATAACTAATTTCAGCGATCACGGCCCATGTCTGGGATAAATAAGTGAAGGTGTGATCAGACAGGCCACTCAGCACACAACTCGCAACACGGTGTAAAATTGTTCAAGTGCTCAAGAAGCAGTAAAAAAAAAAAAGGTTTACAAATGTCTGACAATAATTTCTTAAACAACAATCTAAATTTCTTACAAAATAAAACATCTCTGTGGATATCAGTTATATGGNGACACACCCATCTTCAGTGGTCTTCTCGTTCCAGTGGCCCGACGACAAAAGACACCGCCCACGGACTACACTGTCATATATTGGATGCGTTGTGTTCGTTTACTGGTAGGTGGAGGGTGTTTCTGTGGTTTGCGATTTTATAACTAATTTCAGCAATCACGGCCCATGTCTGGGATAAATAAGTGAAGGTATGATCAGACAGGCCACTCAGCTAAGGGCCTGATCACAACTCGCAACAAGNAAAAAAGGTTTACAAATGTCTGACAATAATTTCTTAAACAACAATCTAAATTTCTTACAAAATAAAACATCTCTGTGGATATCAGTTATATGGACTACTCATTTTGCAGGCGCTAAGAATGCAGATCTGAGTTCAAAAACCTATAATATAATTACCTAAGTACTAAATTGTTTAGGGTTTTTCTAGAATATTTACTATTCACATTGACGTCATCCGTTTCTAAGACGTTAATTTATTTCAATGCTGTTTAAGTAACTTGACTTTCCAATAATTGGAAGATGACTCGGTACATTATCTGAAACTAACAATGATGGATTAAAATGTTCTACGTTAGTAATCGGACGGCAAAAATGATTAGTTCCAAGCAAAGTTTACATACTGACGTGAGAAAAGTAGCATTAACCTAGCATGAAGAGCCTCAGCACTACCTGTGCCGCATTTCGAAAACCATAACATTTTGAATGCACAAAATATTGGAAAATACATGGTAGTTCTGATTTTCTCCATCTTAATTTAACCGGTTTTTTACACAAAGAAAGTTATTTGGTAAGGAAGCCACCGTACCAAATATTTTTGCGATCACAGCAAAAAAATTTGGCAAGGTGAACACCTACAAAATATTTTGTAACTGCCACTTTGTGTTTTTTTTTTCAGTGGCATAAACATTAAACCGCACGTTTAGAATATGTCTCTAATCCATAAGCTCAGGTTGGCAGGTAAGTTGCCCTACTCTAAGTGACTAGCACATGCCGGTTTCAGTTGTACAAACTTCGCCCTCTCAATCGCTCACATACGCAATATGTTATCTTCTTGTTTAACTCTAGTTTAACAAAACAACTGTTATAAAACGAATAATTTGTTAGTGTCCGCCTCCTCAGCAAAACCGGAGCAGGGGTTTCTTCAAGAGTAGAAAATCAGTGACGGAAACACATGTCCGTGACTCACGATTCTTCTTCCACGTCCGCAGAGGCGAATTTTGTTTTTTTTTTCCCTCTTGCCCGCACCGACTTCCATTAACCCACGCGTACTCCTGCAGATCGTAGAGCATGGCTGGCGACTCTCTTGCGTCTCGCGTGTGGGACATAAGCACTTATAAATGACCCCATTGAGGGATGGCAGGAATGCCAATGACTCCTGCAGCTAGCTTCTGTAATGCGGTTGAGTGGCGCGTCTGGTTTTTACGTCACGAAGGGGAAATCGCATCACTTGGTACTGGCGCGTTTTCCGCGAATACAAATAGCTAATGAAGTGCACGCGAGAGCATGGGAAAGCTGCATTTTATTTTGACGTAAATACGTATCGGAAATCAGGCCGACGCACGGGGTACTAGGACGGCAACGGCGATGTAACGCTTGCAGGGTGATCTATCTAGACATTATAACTTTGTGATTTAAAACACGATTGAAATAAACGTGGTCTCGTCCGATCCGTACCATGACGTGCGGCATAACAAATATGGAGGCCTAACGCGGGGCTGTAATATTGTAAATACGGCTATAACGAGCCGCGTGCAACATTACAAAACCTTCTTCGAAATATCATCCTAGGAGTAACGTTTTCACCTGTTTTTTAAACAACTTTTCTACCACAGTTATTTAGAACTAAGTTTAACTTTCAAGTATTATATGTTTGAGTATATGAAACTTTAACCAAGTATCTTCTATGACTTATAATATTTATTTCGTATTCAATTAGAATTAAAAACAGTGAGAGTAGCGACGTGTTGGCAACAGCTAGTAAGAAATAGCTCACAGTTAAAATATTGTTTGAACCTAGTTTTTGGCATGCGATTTAAAAATTAAATGTTTCCTATTGAAATATTTAAATTTTTAGGAAGCACTGATGGATACCTATTTTATTGTTACTGTTAAAATTATCAGCGCAAAATACGGTGCGTAGGCTCTAGTGACATGGTGATTTGTTGTGCGAGGAAGAAACTTGAAGTGGAGCTTGTCATGCGCGCACGCTCTCTCTCTTTCTCTAAAATCTTCGCAGCGCTAGAAGTAGCAGAAAAAATTATACATGTTTTAAATCATAGAATATTTCATTCTTTTTACAGCAAAAATAACAATGTTTACTTTGAATTCGTGATCTAAAACGAGATTTTAATTTTTGAAAACTTATAAAATTTATATGTGATAGCGAGACGGATACAAATTGGAAGTTGGCAGAACTGGTGTCACGACATGGCGTGTTGCCTTTTGCTGAACGAAGTGTTATTTTTTCTTCCTGCGAGAAATACTTAAAATTGCCACATAAAGTTTGTACATGTTGTGTTTTTAAACCTACTTAGGCAAGTTACAATGGTGTGATAAATCTGTATNGTGTCACGACATGGCGTGTTGCCTTTTGCTGAACGAAGTGTTATTTTTTCTTCCTGCGAGAAATACTTAAAATTGCAACATAAAGTTTGTACATGTTGTGTTTTTAAACCTACTTAGGCAAGTTACAATGGTGTGATAAATCTGTGTTTCCACGGCAGGAAAAAATATACTGTAATGTATGTCGTAGCCGTTGCGAGTGGAATTGCCATTGTTGCTTCTGCATCGTGGCCGTTGCGCTGGGTCAGTGTGCGTGATTGCAAATACTGGACGTGCGAAATTTATACTTTTTAACCATAAACTGTTTTTATGGCTAAATTAATTATTTGACAAGTCAGGTCTGTTTATTTGTCACAACTTTGTAACTTTATCATAGGTGTCTGAAACACAATAATTGTGTAATGTGCTTCCTACGTATATACAGTATGATATGAATGCAATATCAATACATTGTTAAAAAGTCATAAAGCTGAACTAAATACGATTACAGGCCTAAATTGTGAATATTCATAAATAATGGTTTTTGAAATAAATCAGAGTTCTTTGAACAACCAAGGACAGTAAACAAAGCATTTTGCAGTTGAAATGTAGTCACATGGCAGTGTTTTATGTTTACTTGTAGCGGAAGGATACGTTATCGGCAACCAAAAGCATAACTTTAGCAGGGCTTCAGAAAAATATGAAGTAAGTGACCATGAATGGCCTATACCTTTTAATTTTGGCGTTGCAGAATATATGCATTTTTATTTCAAATGCAACATAAGCCGTACTATCCTGACAATTTGAGTGATACGTGTACTACTTTCTAACGAGTTATGCATGTTGTGTAGTCAGTGCTCCATTGGAAGCCATTATAAAGCTACGTTTAGCACGGATTGTGCTGAAGCGACTCGTTCACGCAACAGGATCGGTAACTTTGTCTCGTCAGCCGACACCGACACGCAGACAATTCGACCACACAGTACTTAACAATACAGATGCGAAACGACCAGTTATACCGCGGACTCCAGACGCACACGCCAGCAAAATGGCGTCGTAGACCAGCAACGTGTCGGAACACCGCTCGCCAATCAGCGCCTGGTAACCAACTCGCCAGCCGGCAGCCCAGCCAATAGGAAAACCTTTCGCAGCATGCAATAGCCAATCATATACGAGGCCCGTTCCCAGAGACTCGTGCAGCCAATCAGGGAATGGGTACGCCCATATCAAAAGAACAGCCGCACCATTTTGTTCCTGTACGCTCAACTACTCTGTGATTCGACCGTTCTGGCTAAACCTGACTGACCAGTGGACTGACGACGCAGTTCATTTTATGGTGTGGTAGGACGAGAATCTACATTACAAATACTGCAGCGTTTATTCCGTTGCAAACAGGAACGAAAGACGTCCAAAGTGGTTCTTGGCGCACCATTGTTTTTAGAAGATGGGATTTACACAGTGAATGAAGGCGATTTTAATGGATAGCCTAGTATGTAATGAAGCCGGGTCTCTAAATTTCGAACATAAAATAACGGTGAGTTCATATACATAAATCAGCAAATACCACGCAGCCATGTGCACAGTAAAAACGGCAAAGGAAAAAAAACGGAGACGAAATAGCGTGGCGGTTCCTTTGATGTGGGCGTACCCATTCCCTGATTGGCTGCGCGAGTCTCTGGGAACGGGCCTCGTATATGATTGGCTACTGCTTACTGCGAAAGTTTTCCTGTTGGCTGGGCTGCCAGTACGCGAGTAGGTTACTCAATAAATGTGCTCTTCCGTGTCGTAAACGCAAGTTAACTGTTACCCGAAGCTACATCTTTGACGGTGACCTGGGGGTCCAAGCTCGCTCAAACGTCACCTTCCATTCACGGTTCCGGGTTCGAATCCTGGTCAAGCCCAAGACGTGTGTGTTGTTTTTATAGGCTGTCTGCGGTTTACTGAGCACTATTGAAAGCCCTGCGTTGAATCAAAGGCCCATTTTTGTATCCTTCTGCTATATGTAACATTTATNTTACTGAGCACTATTGAAAGCCCTGCGTTGAATCAAAGGCCCATTTTTGTATCCTTCTGCTATATGTAACATTTATATTGTCATGAATCCGATTATGCGCATATCCAGTAAAAAAAAATGCAAATTTAAAGAAATGTAAATACATTACTAATACATAAGTTTCTACTCTTAGGTGCAGAAAACAAACAACGACTAAAATTAATAGTTTTAGTCTCTACAAATATAAACACGGCACTGTTGATTCTACACTTATAAATGGAACTATATTTACTTTCTTGTTGATAACTTAACTGGTAGAAGGTCGGTAAATGTGTCCGTTAAAATACGCGCAGTTAGGAAAAGAGACTTTCTTAAAGTTGGATACATAATTGCTTAATTAACCGTGAGTGACTTATACTTGCAATTTTACGTTAGTTTAGTTAGTATAGGCTGTTCACGGTAAAGTGAGCACTTTTGAAGTCCTAGTAATGTTTTACTTTCAACCATTTTGTGTGTATATTCCATCGCACTCGAAAGTTAACATCTAAGGCTAAAATTAAAAAAATATTTATTGCCTATTATTCTAAACGGGAGGGCTTTCAAAAGTGCTCACTTTACCGTGAATAGCCTATCAGCCGATTATTCACTACCCTTCCGCTATAAAAGTTGGTAATGTTTATAAGCCAAATATAACAAATATGAATAGGAAATAATGAATACGAGTGTTAAAAAGCGGCAAAATTTGCCACAGCTAATTCACTGTCAGTTGAAAACTTTTGAAATCGACTTTAAAACACGTCTGCCCATAACGCCAGGTATTTCATTGCCTTGCGCACACCCAGGCAAGTTGGCAGAAAATTACGGTAATTAGTTCAAAAGTTCGTTCGTTCAAAAGTTCGTTCGTTTAAAAGTTCGTTAGTTCGTCATACTGAGAGTGTGATTTCTGATTGGAGACCATAGAAACTGGTGTATTTATATTCAATACATGCTAAAGTAATAATGTGCTTAGTTGTGTATATAACAATTTTATAGCATCAGATATGAAAAACCTAGGTACACATTAAACAAACAGTTTTTCACCGAGTCTACGCAGAAAAACACATATTTTTTTTGTACAACACCAAGGAAAGAGAGATTAACTTTTTATTTCCAAAATATATTAATTACAACGTAATCAATTTCTATACTGTATGACTTGTAAGGTCATATTCGTAGTTTAGCGTTATTAATGGGTTAGTCAATTCATTGCAGAGGTCAAAATTATATCTATTCATTTCTGGAGGATGAATGGAATTGAATATATTTACATAATTGTAAACAGTTTTTAACATGAAAGCGGCAATAAAAACATCTAAGAATTTTATATACAATCACTAATTCCTTCGCGTAGACTGTAAGCTGATCCGAGACCACTCTAGTATCAAAAGGGTTTTCGTTATAAATCTTGGTCACGTAAGCTCACCTGCATGGCTGGAGTCACTAAGTCGCTTTCAGATAGTGTATTTCCGGGTTCGAATCCTAGGTAAGTAAGCCATCCCCAATTAGCCACCGGAATAAATAATGGACGTTGAAAATAAATCATTCACGTATGCTGGGATGCAAAACGTGCTTTTTAAAACAGCCAAAATGTTAATATACTTAAATTTTTATTGAAAGTACACTTTTATTAAACTATTTATTTTTTGTAACGTTTAAGTAAATTAATTGCAGCAAAATATTTTACAGCTTTACAAAATACACGTATTCTTCTTTAATACGCAGAATAAATCGTACTTTTTTGACAATTTTGGGGGTGCATGTACCATTTTATAATGAGTTACGCATGTTTTACAGTCAGGCGCAGTGATCCATTAGAAGCCACTCTAGTTCTCCCTTAAGACAAAAAAAAAACACCTGCCATACAGGATCCATACCTCGTAATTTTAAACTTTCTGGCTAATTTCTCGCGAAGGACTGGCCTGAGAGAGTTACACTAAAACAACACTATTTTTTTCTACTTCAAATGTTATCTTTTATATCCGTCATAAAATATTTGATGTTGACCTAGAGTTTCAGATTTTTACGATAACTACACGCAACTTCTAACCTCCTTAATAAAAGGAGATGGCATTACACCAAACTTAAAAAAAACTTTCATTATCTATAGCGAAAGACTAGACAGAGGGGAATCTGGGGAATAACTATTCAGAAGTCTTTACTGCACACTCTACAGAGCACAGGCTCCTCTGTTTGGTTTTAGTGCACGTGCAGTTTTCCTGTGTCTTCTGCGCACAGCTTTCGCATTTTCTACAAAGTACACAGTGCAATCATTTCTGAAGGAATGTCTGCTCAAGAGCATCCAGTGTTACACGATACAATCAATTCAGATTACAAGAAGGTGGAACTAGAAACATGGGTTATGGGTGGGAACCAGCTGTTTTTCGCGAACAGATTTCAGGACAAATTGTATTCCGAAACATTTTAGTTCAGGACCACTTTCGTGGTTGGATCATTCGACTTGTTACACGTCTTCTTCGCCTGCCCGCGAATCACGAACAGTCAGTATCGGAGAAACTTAATTCTGATTGGCTCAGTCGTGTAGCAGTCAGTCTTCCCACTAAGACAGATGGCCAATAGCCAAAGGAAGGCTGCAAGTGAGCTTGTAAGATATTGAAGTCTAGCCTCCGCGTAAATCTTTTCGCTANTACTGAGCACTATTGAAAGCCCTGCGTTGAATCAAAGGCCCATTTTTGTATCCTTCTGCTATATGTAACATTTATTTTGTCACGAATCCGATTATGCGCATATCCAGTAAAAAAAAAAAAATGCAAATTTAAGGAATGTAAATACATTACTAATACATAAATTTCTACTCTTAGGTGCAGAAAACAAACAACGACTAAAATTAATAGTTTTAGTCTCTACAAATATAAACACGGCACTGTTGATTCTACACTTATAAATGGAACTATATTTACTTTCTTGTTGATAACTTAACTGGTAGAAGGTCGGAAAATGTGTCCGTTAAAATACGCGCAGTTAGGAAAAGAGACTTTCTTAAAGTTGGATACATAATTGCTTAATTAACCGTGAGTGACTTATACTTGCAATTTTACGTTAGTTTAGTTAGTATAGGCTGTTCACGGTAAAGTGAGCACTTTTGAAGTCCTAGTAATGTTTTACTTTCAACCATTTTGTGTGTATATTCCATCGCACTCGAAAGTTAACATCTAAGGCTAAAATAAAAAAAATATTTATTGCCTATTATTCTAAACGGGAAGGCTTTCAAAAGTGCTCACTTTACCGTGAATAGCCTATCAGCCGATTATTCACTACCCTTCCGCTATAAAAGTTGGTAATGTTTATAAGCCAAATATAACAAATATGAATAGGAAATAATGAATACGAGTGTTAAAAAGCGGCAAGATTTGCCACAGCTAATTCACTGTCAGTTGAAAACTTTTGAAATCGACTTTAAAACATGTCTGCCCATAACGCCAGGTATTTCATTGCCTTGCGCACACCCAGGCAAGTTGGCAGAAAATTACTGTAATTAGTTCAAAAGTTCGTTCGTTCAAAAGTTCGTTCGTTTAAAAGTTCGTTAGTTCGTCATACTGAGAGTGTGATTTCTGATTGGAGACCATAAAAACTGGTGTATTTATATTCAATACATGCTAAAGTAATAATGTGCTTAGTTGTGTATATAACAATTTTATAGCATCAGATATGAAAAACCTAGGTACACATTAAACAAACAGTTTTTCACCGAGTCTACGCAGAAAAACACATTTTTTTTTGTACAACACCAAGGAAAGACAGATTAACTTTTTATTTCCAAAATATATTAATTACAACGTAATCAATTTCTATACTGTATGACTTGTAAGGTCATATTCGTAGTTTAGCGTTATTAATGGGTTAGTCAATTCATTGCAGAGGTCAAAATTATATCTATTCATTTCTGGAGGATGAATGGAATTGAATATATTTACATAATTGTAAACAGTTTTTAACATGAAAGCGGCAATAAAAACATCTAAGAATTTTATATACAATCACTAATTCCTTCGCGTAGACTGTAAGCTGATCCGAGACCACTCTAGTATCAAAAGGGTTTTCGTTATAAATCTTGGTCACGTAAGCTCACCTGCATGGCTGGAGTCACTAAGTCGCTTTCAGATAGTGTATTTCCGGGTTCGAATCCTAGGTAAGTAAGCCATCCCCAATTAGCCACCGGAATAAATAATGGACGTTGAAAATAAATCATTCACGTATGCTGGGATGCAAAACGTGCTTTTTAAAACAGCTAAAATGGAAATATACTTCAATTTTTGTTGAAAGTACACTTTTATTAAACTATTTATTTTTTGTAAGATTTAAGTAAGTTAATTGCAGCAAAATATTTTACAGCTTTACAAAATAGACGTATTCTACTTTAATACGCAGAATAAATCATACTTTTCTGACAATTCTGGGAGTGCATGTACTATTTTATAATGAGTTACGCATGTTTTACAGTCAGGTACAGTGATCCATTAGAAGCCACTCTATTTCTCCCTTAAGACAAAAAAAAAACACCTGCCATACAGGATTCATACATGGCAGGGAACCTCGTAATTTTAAACTTCCTAGCTAATTTCTCGCGAAGGACTGGCCTGAGAGAGTTACACTAAAACAACAGTATTTTTTTCTACTTCAAATGTTATCTTTTATATCCGTCATAAAATATTTGATGCTGACCTAGAGTTTCAGATTTTTACGATAACTACACGCAACTTCTAACCTCGTTAATAAAAGGAGATGGCATTACACCAAACTTAAAAAAAACTTTCATTATCTATAGCGAAAGACTAGACAGAGGAGAATCTGGGGAATAACTATTCAGAAGTCTTTACTGCACACTCTACAGAGCACAGGCTCCTCTGTTTGGTTTTAGTGCACGTGCAGTTTTACTGTGTCTTCTGCGCACAGCTTTCGCATTTTCTACAAAGTACACAATGCAATCATTTCTGAAGGAATGTCTGCTCAAGAGCATCCAGTGTTACACGATACAATCAATTCAGATTACAAGCAGGTGGAACTAGAAACATGGGTTATGGGTGGGAACCACCTGTTTTTCGCGAACAGATTTCAGGACAAATTGTATTCCGAAACATTTTAGTTCAGGACCACTTTCGTTGTTGGATCATTCGACTTGTTACACGTCTTCTTCGCCTGCCCGTGAATCACGAACAGTCAGTATTGGAGAAACTTAATTCTGATTGGCTCAGTCGTGTAGCAGTCAGTCTTCCCACTAAGACAGACGGCCAATAGCCAAAGGAAGGCTGCAAGTGAGCTTGTAAGATATTGAAGTCTAGCCTCCGCGTAAATCTTTTCGCTANGGCCAATAGCCAAAGGAAGGCTGCAAGTGAGCTTGTAAGATATTGAAGTCTAGCCTCCGCGTAAATCTTTTCGCTAAAAACAGGTGACCCTAGTTATGGGGAAATATATTCACTTAACCGATTTAATTGCCATCCGAATGCAAACATTTTTATTTGTTGTTTAACTTATGTAAATTATGACACATGCCGTAAGAAGATTGGTCACTCACTTTGCATGTACATTTGTAGGATATTTTACTTTTTTTTTTTTTTTTTTGGCTGTTTTAGAATCTTGTTTTTAAGTGTTATGCAGATACACAAGCTAATTTCTAATATATTTTAAAATAACATTTTTGAAGTTCTTACAAAAGGAAGAGAAAGGTTCGTTAAAGTGTCTTCTGATGTGGTATATTCTTTTGGTCTACACATCCAAAGGCCCTACTATATTTTGAGCTTAATACCTCCAAAAATAATGGTCTGGGGTTAAAAATAATATAAATAAATTAAAAATATTACAAATTGAAAATTTACGTATTAAATTAAAATCAATTTTAATTAAATTAAGAAATTTATAACTACTGCCTATAACTTTTAAACAAAACGAATCGAAATAATAAATGCCTTAAAAAATGGCCGGAGAAAGTTGGAAATTAATTTGTTTGTAACAATACACGATTAGCCCCGTTTCTGACCCTTACTCTTATTTTAGCAGAGCTTACTCTTCCTCACATGCCACGTCGCTTACATCACGGAAACTCGCTGCGGTTCCTTGGCCGGTATCTAGCCCTGTATTACGCCATGCCTGCCTAATATCCCTGCAAACCCTATCTGTAACGAAAATGTTAGGTCCCTATCCGTAAGGAAATCTCTCACAGCGTTTTTACCTGCAGGCTTATCCTGTACCACCAGCGCTAGTTTGCTGCATGTGCAAGCCGTGTTTTTCATCGAGTTGGCTTCGAAAGTTATTCTGTGCCACCCTAAGCGCTCCCGTGCGCGGACGCAGAGGTCACGCACAAACTGAAGTCAACATGCGCGAGTCTCGGAGGCTGCGCAAAGTCGACGGATTGTTTGCGTTTCTTGCTGTAGTGATACTGTAATTATTATCTGTGCTTTATAAATGGCNCTGCGCAAAGTCGACGGATTGTTTGCGTTTCTTGCTGTAGTGATACTGTAATTATTATCTGTGCTTTATAAATGGTCGTAGCATAATTCTGCAACTCATAACGTCGCTCACATACATTTAGTTCGTTGAAATGAATGCCCGTATTTTTTTTTGTGTGATCTGAAAATATGCAGATATCAACCATAACCTGTCGTTGGTAGTTGACGAAATGTGGATGGCCTNCCGTAGCATAATTCTGCAACTCATAACGTCGCTCACATACATTTAGTTCGTTGAAATGAATGCCCGTATTTTTTTTGTGTGATCTGAAAATATGCAGATATCAACCATAACCTGTCGTTGGTAGTTGACGAAATGTGGATGGCCTCTTCTGTTCTCTGTTCTATGAACTCTTCGTATCTGCACATACGAATTTAGTGGAAACGCATAAGAAAGTTGATGGCAACCCATTTACAATGCCCAAGATGAGTTTTCGAATACCTACTATTTCGTGTAATGAGGAAAATGGGACATAATGTGTGCTAAATGTTGGCTCAAAGACACCAAAGGCAACAGGAAATATGTTACTGAGACGTACTAGTTTGAAATTATGTTTCGTATTAAAAATACACATACGTACAAAACATGAAACCGCTGTTTGACGTAGTGTAGTGTGTCTGAGAATATTTTCTCGACATTTTGTGGCCTACAACCATTTATAAAACCTATGTAAAAATGTTCTTAAATAAAAACGTGGAATTGGACAAAATACAGTGGTTTTTTAAGCTACCGGTATGTTTCCCAAACGGGGTGTTTTTCATTCTTAATGCTTCACGAAAATGCTGATTAAGGAAATTATGTAACAAAAAATATGAATATGAATTTGAATAACCTCAGAAACAAAGTTNTTATGTTAAAATGTTCTTAAATAAAAACGTGGAATTGGACAAAATACAGTGGTTTTTTAAGCTACCGGTATGTTTCCCAAACGGGGTGTTTTTCATTCTTAATGATTCACGAAAATGCTGATTAAGGAAATTATGTAACAAAAAATATGAATATGAATTTGAATAACCTCAGAAACAAAGTTTCTTCCCCATTTGCACTACAGTATTATTTGAATGGGACATGAAATGAAGGTTGTCCTTTCAAGAAATAAGGAAGAAACATCTATCTGCACACCCACAGAATATCACGCAATTTTGTTCGCAAAAATCTAAATTGCACATATACATAATAATTATGGACAAGTACGAGGACTGCAAACAATTCAATAAATTTTGAGTATGTTCACTAGTATTGTCATATGCCAAAATTGAAGCATATTACAATTCTCTGCAGTGGAGTAATAATTGCCACAGTGGATTTTCCAGCAGAGAAAGCAAAAGACATGTCACAAATATGCTGTAATTGAAACTGGAATTGTATAGTGAGGTAAATATTTATAGTGTATCCATCATAGTAACCTACAATTGCATATCTATAAACAGTACCCAAAAGATAATTTCTACCATTAAATAAATCCATGTCTTAAATTAGCCCTAAAAATACTTACGCAATATGGTGTTGCAGGTCTGTGCCAATTGAAAGGCTGTTGGCAAACTGCTTAGGAACTTTGTGCAATTCGATTGTGTAAATTATTTTAAAGCACACGTTTGCGAACGTCTTGCANGAATGAAGGTTGTCCTTTCAAGAAATAAGGAAGAAACATCTATCTGCATACCCACAGAATATCACGAAATTTTGTTCGCAAAAATCTAAATTGCACATATACATAATAATTATGGACAAGTACAAGGACTGCAAACAATTCAATAAATTTTGAGTATGTTCACTAGTATTGTCATATGCCAAAATTAGGTTAAGCCGTTTGTGTGAATTGAATACGTTTAGGATAAGTGGTTTGAAAACAGGATCCAGAATAAGGAAATATAAAATAAATTATACCATTAGAATCCTAATTAATTATGATACAATTAAAAACATAATTGAAGCATATTACAATTCTCTGCAGTGGAGTAATAATTGCCACAGTGGATTTTCCAGCAGAGAAAGCAAAAGATATGTCACAAATATGCTGTAATTGAAACTGGAATTGTATAGTGAGGTAAATATTTATAGTGTATCCATCATAGTAACCTAAAATTGCATATCTATAAACAGTACCCAAAAGATAATTTCTACCATTAAATAAATCCATGTCTTAAATTAGCCTTAGAAATACTTATGCAATATGGTATTGAAGGTCTGTGCCAATTGAAAGGCTGTTGGCAAACTGCTTAGGAACTTTGTGCAATTCGATTGTGTAAATTATTTTAAAGCACACGTTTGCGAACGTCTTGCACTTAAATGTATTGCATTGTTTACAAAACACACTAATGTGAATCTAAGAAAAACCAACGCTGGAAGATAAGCAGACTAGGTGGCAAACTTAAATAGCACTGTTTCTCATTTTCATTGTGAAACAAGATATTTTGCGTAAAAGTGCAGTCAGCCTACTGCTACCGTCGAAGCAAAACCTCTGGAAGTTATCTCCTTGAAGCGACGCACAGTGTTCGAACAGCTCAATTTACGAGCTCATTTGTATTTTCAACTTAAATAAATTTATTTATACTCNTCTCCTTAAAGCGACGCACAGTGTTCGAACAGCTCAATTTACGAGCTCATTTGTATTTTCAACTTAAATAAATTTATTTATACTCTGAATGTTATTATCTTAGAGAGTTACACCTAAAACTAAAATATTTGTGGAAATGCGTTGTGAATTTATTGCTTTATAATAAAAACTGTACATTTAGTATTTTGATAGCGTTATTCGTGTACCGCAAGTGGTTAGAAACTGTATTATTTTAAATATCACAATCAATGTAATCGTAACACCAAACTTAAATAAACGACGTACATCATGTTACAAATGCCACATCTAATCACTAATTTCGTCACTTGACGACTCTTCGGAAAGCCGGTTGTGTAACGTGCTAAACTTGGTAGTGGCCTGGTGGAAGATATGAGGAAATCCGAAGATATTAGGAGTGCATGCAGTAAGTCTTCGTCTTTTTGTTTCCTCCCAATTTCTCTCGTGTTGTGCTCACGTTATTACTTGCATTCTCTGTGTCTTGCTTCCAAAGTCTCTTCGGGGCAGTGTAGTGGTTAGACTACTCGCCTCCTACCTAGGCGAACCGGGATCGATTCCCGGCGGGGTCGCTCCCAGATTTTCGCATGTGGGAATCGTGACAGACAATGCCGCTAGTTGGCGGGTTTTCTTCGGGGATCTGCCGTTTTACCCGCCCCTTGCGTTCCGGCGATGCTCCATACTTACCTCACTTCATCCTCACTGGCTCACATGACCTCGATGTTAAGAGCAGCCCAAATCTTTCCACCCCACTCCACTGTAAAGCCTCTTTGCTCAAATGCCCTATGGGAAGCAACAGAGAAGAGTCCATGACGTCAGTTCCGTGAATTAATATCTTACGGACACTTGCCGGCATCTTGCACCATGGATACTTTTCGACGAATATTCTAGAAGTTTCTAGAGCATATTGCCTCAATGACTCTGTGCGAAGCTTGCAGCCACAAGATAAGAGCTTATAAAATTACTGAAAATCTGGTGATTAGCCCTTCGTTAACGCCCGTGATTTCCGCTGCGACTTTTGGGTTCTCGAAAAGTCTTCGGGCCATATTGCCATCGTTAGTGTTTCCATAGTTTTTCTTGACGACATCAACGATGAGACCAGTTTTCTGCCGAAATTTGTCATTAACGTCACGTTTCTTCTCCTCCACATTAGCCTTACCATTTGTTTGTACTCGCCAAGTTTTCGTACATAATTTGCATGGAATATGCAGTACACACTCAAAGAGCATGTTATGCACATGCAAAATGGAGGAAAGAAACTTGAACAACTGCATACGTGTTGCTCCGTTATCGACACATGCCCACAAACATGCATACAAATAATACTTCCGCACCTTTAAGCACATTGAGAGTAGTTTAATTAGAAAGGTTGATACATATGACACAATAATTAGAGACGATTGCAACGAAAAAAATGTACTTTTTCGTCATTGCTCTAATGAAATCGGAAATCACATAAAANTCGGAAATCTCATAAAATAACAAATTCTTTTCTATGTAATAATAATTTGGTATTATTATGGTACTCGTGACATTAATTATTCTAAATAATATTGGGGCTTTTATCTGAAGTACCGTCAGCCATGTTAAAACAAATAGACGAAAAACGCCCAAAGACTTGCAGAACTAACCACTGAAACAAAGCAGTAAAAAGGGGCAATGTTACCTATCATTTCTTCGCGCTCGGTGCATGACTTTGCAGGTCGCAGCAAGCGACCCTCGCCCGTCAAATGCACCAGTTTTGACTTGTTAATGTCTATCCAAACATATGGCAGTATACCTAGGGCAATGGTTTGGAATTTTAGGAAAGTCGGAAAAATTACAAATGTGCTCCTAAAGGTTGCTTTTCGAACACTGTGTGACGGTTTGCGGAGAATCAAATTCTAGCGTCCGACGCAAATCCACAGCAGAAATAAAGCAAATAACTTCAAAAAGCAACTTAGCGTTGGCGGTACAGAATAAGCCTTTGAGAAAATCCTTGTATACTAATGCTGGCTTAGTCTAGAAATGCCAAACACTTTGGCCTCACACGGCATGCGAACTCGGGACCCCCACAATACAAAGTCGTCGTGTCACCATCCACAACACAGGGGTTGGTAGATATTCCATCCCACGCGTGACGCGTCACAGATCGACAGCTTCGCCACTCTCTATACGCGACCGCTCCCGTTTGACGCTAACGAACGCGGTTGATAAAAAAAAAAAAAGAGGAAGGTACGAACCAATTTCGCAGCGAAACGTGCAGAGGGGATAATAAATTAGTTTTAATGGTTGTTCTTCCCCCGCACGTCCCGCGGGGAAGCAATGCGTCTCACGACAGACTTCCCCCCCTCTATATCGTGTCGGCGTTACGTGCGAGCAAATGGAATCCCTGCGTTTTCCCCCCACCTTGCAACGTGACGTTCATTAGTTGAATTAGCGGCTTAAAGGTGGAGCCAGTAGGCGTGTGCCGGCCGGGTCTTGTAAGAGCAACTGTCTTGGGAATTCTGTCCGGCGTGTCCAGCTAATTAGACTTGCCTTACCGAGGAGCGTACAACAGCTGCAACTTACCCGTGTATAGTCTATTCGCGGTTTCTTTGCACTTTTTGAATCAAATCTTTGGAAAATCACCATATGTATGACGGTTTGGTTGTTCCCTAAATATATCATGTATCACAAGCGCTTTATACTTCTGTTAACATACAAGTTTCTTGTTTTGTTTTTTGTTTGAGCTATCATTAATATTTTATTTATAAATTATAATAATTCACTTACAATTCATTTCAATAAAAACAGTAAGAAAATAGGTGTGTTGATAATGCCTAGTAAGTAATAGTTCTCATGCG
Organism: Clitarchus hookeri; assembly: GCA_002778355.1. Classification (NCBI taxonomy): domain Eukaryota; kingdom Metazoa; phylum Arthropoda; class Insecta; order Phasmatodea; family Phasmatidae; genus Clitarchus; species Clitarchus hookeri. The sequence goes on from NQII01010922.1 coordinate 27,866, forward strand.
AAACATTATTACACTGAGTGCGCACGAACGCGGTGCTATGTCTCTTTCGTGTAACTTCCTAGACTTGGTTAAGGTAGCAGTAAAGTGGATTTCCTTATAGTGATGCAACCAGCAACACAGTAAATGCACAACTTTTTAAAAAATACTGTAGAGACTTCCAAAATCGTAAGAAAAACATGGCTTGAGTTTCATATGAAAGATAAATGTTTATATTTTCTTCAGTGTAAAATATGTCACCAAAGTAAGTCTCTTTGATGAGTATATTAATTAATTAATACCGAAAATTTGCATTTCTTACCCAAGAATAGGCGTATTTCTTCTCTAAATAAATAAAAAAATTGATTTTATTAAAAAATACTTTATCTAATTAGGTTAACAGTTTTTTTCTATGCTTTTGCATGATAAAATATTCGCATAACATTTTATAGGTGTGCTAAAAGTTACGTTTATGAAAATAAGTTACAATACATATTACAACTGTTGACTGGATTATTAATTTTTAAAATTAAAAAATAATGTAAAATACAGCATTTTTTCGCACAAATACAAATATATCAATGTATAATTTCATATAAATCAATCGCAGTATCGATAAAATGTAAAATAACTGTACAATCTTGGAAATACATAAGACTTTTATAATATTACTAGGAAGCTGCTGCCTCCGTAGCGCAGTGGTGGAAAGTGGAACTACGTGAAGATGTTGAAGGACGAATGAACAGGGAGGGCGATGTGATGATGTGCGCGATAACAGGCCCGGTAATGGGCTATGAACAGTTGGAAGAGGACTAAGCACCTGCCTACCAGCAGAGGCGGAGAGGACCCGTGCGCCTGTGTGTCTGGCTATCGCTACGAGCATTTGCTGTGAACTATAAAAATGACAGTGATGCAAGTAATGCGATCATGAGCAACCGACCATTGCAGGTCTATGTTATTATGCCTGTTGTCATGCAGCCAAAAAAATATCATTTTATTGGGTAAATCGCACGCATTTTTTTCATCTCAGTTGAAACTGAAATTTGAATCCGTAATTACAGTAAACGTACAATTATGGAGATTGTATACGTAAACCACAATGAAATGTACGTACNTATACGTAAACCACAATGAAATTTACGTACAGCACACAACAAAAATTTTAATGTATGTGGTTGTCTATACAATGACATTTGAAAGGAATGGTTATGTGTAAAATCGATGCAAATGTGATTGAAAAGGAATAATATTTGTAAACGATTAATAGCATTTTCATCTTATCGTTCACGCAATTTATGAAAAAAATTATAATTTTCTGTACGTCTTCCTTGAACTCACTTTCTTCATAGAGTTGCAACTAACTGCACAACAAATGCATAGCAGCTGAAATAATTTAAAAGGAAATAAGTTCTATTTATTTTATTGATTGTATTATATGTGATAGAGTAATGTACGTATTTTATTAAAGTTGTAGTATTATAGTCTGAAATTATTTTTAACGTATTATATAACTGATTTAACAAATATTTTTGTGGAATGTTGAATTTTTATTTGTAATATTTCGTAATTAAAAATATCTTCAAGTATCCTTTTTTCATGTAAGAGTATAGATGTTACTATTTACTTCTAAAGTAAATATTTTTGGAGAATATAAAGTGACCAAATAGGTATATACTCTATTCAAAGATAAACTAAATACGCGTTATTTTCATTTCGAGCTGCAATATTTTGTCCACTGGAAGAAAATACGTCGAATAGTCCGCATGAACAGCCTGACTGTACGGTAATTGTAGGACAAGTATTTGAAGTTACTGTACTGTGTAGCTAGGAGGAAGGGACTGGATGGGGATGACGCACAACTAATAAGTATGGCCAATACGAGTTTCGCTACTCGTTCTGCAGTCAGGTTCAGGTGCATGGCTGCCAGGTGTGTTGCGATCAAGTGCTTGCAGACTCTACAGTGGTTGTGCGATGGAAGTAAAAGACTCAGGGTACACCAGAAGCGTCCAGTCGAAAAAGGCACGAGGTTTCCCTTCAAGAAAAAATAAAAACAGAAGTGGCTTACACCTAAATATCCTAAATAAACACCAGTGAGGTACAACATAATACTTGTTATTATACACAATTATTTTTAAAAATTTGTGTGTGTGTGTGTGTGCGCGCTCGCGTGCACAAGAGAGAGGGAGAAAAAGGGAGTGGGAAATGGCGCATTCACGTTAGCGTGTATACACACACACTCGCAAACACACAGAGAAGAGTTGAAGCCTTGGATATGTATGTATTTCTTACCCCGGTTGTATTGTAGTTTATCCGCGCAATATCGCAGTAGCACACCAGTGCCATTCATAACACGACCAGCAAATCTACGAACTTCGTGAGTTAGGATTGGGCAAGGCATGCGTACATGAAGTTAGAACTAGTGAGTTAACGAGTGAAACAAAAACCTTTGTAATGCAGATGTAACTGGAAAGTAATTTCACTAATACAGTTCTTTATGATTAAGTGATAGTGTTTACGGTAAAGTAATCACTTTTGAAAAAAAAATTCTCTGTCCTTAACTGCACTATATTTCAGAAGACACATTGCAACTGTTATGGTCTCTGTAGAATTGGGAATGAGTTAAGATTAATAGTTCCATATTTCAAAGTCGAATCACAAGTGTAACATTTGAATCAGTGGAAAGTGATTTTTAAAATTAAGTTTTTATATGATTTATGCGCGTAAGAATACGAGTAAACACGTTAGAAACATATGCACACGCATACCATTTTCCCAGTTAAACTTGACTAATACATGAATAAAGTGATGAGGTCCATGGCAATGCTGATTTTACGTATGAACGTAAAAATACACCCTAAGCAGGTATTTCAAAAACCGACACGGTGCCACCAACATTGTTAAACGTGGGCAGAAGAAAGTGATGTTTATAATGGAACGTTCCGCCCAACCGTAAGTCCTGATTAAAATATGCTGTCTCCATCCATTCTCACAGCCAGACAAAAATCCCGGATATCAGTAAATATAAAGAGAGAAAGAAAGTATACCGTAATACACTTTTCCTCTCTTTACATATAGGTTCGACACTCAATAAGACGAGATTTAATCTACTTCATTAAAATGTTTTCCATTAAATTAAGAAAATGTTGCCTAATGTTTTGCTTCCTCAGCCCTTCTACTGTGGTTTCAGGGATACCCACCCACGTAAAACACTTGTCCTCATTCATCCGTTTTAAACGTATCCGAATTTTTTTTAGTGAATCTCCTACAATAAAATGTTTATTTTAGGGGACTTCATATCACCCATACATAATAGTATTAAAAAATAAAAGGCGAAACGATCCGGAAAAATTACACCTAACAACAACAAATTTTGCCGCAAGTCAAAGGAAATACAGACGCCATACATGAAGCCGTGCTCACATTAGACAAAGGTAGTTTTATGGATGCCTTCACATTGCCTATAATAGGGACGAAAATCACTGTGGGNTTGCCGCAAGTCAAAGGAAATACAGACGCCATAAATGAAGCCATGCTCACATTAGACAAAGGTAGTTTTATGGATGCCTTCACATTGCCTATAATAGGGACAAAAATCACTGTGGGTTGCCGCCGTTGATTTCCCGACAACAATTTCTAAACGATACGACACAATGCTGTCCACCGTGTGGTGTACCTCGGTTATTGGTATGTCCCAATGTGTTCACTTTTTCACCGCTTGTCGGACAAAAACGGACTCA
>NQII01010923.1:2112-20919 GCA_002778355.1 Clitarchus hookeri
AACAGACTTTGAACGCGGAATGGTAGTTGGAGCTAGACGCATGGGACATTCCATTTCAGAAATGGTTAAGGAATTCAACATTCCAAGATCCACAGCGTCAAGAGTATGCCGAGAATACCTAATTTCAGGCATAACCTCCCACCATGGAAAACGCAGTGGCCGACCGCCTGCACTTAATGACCGAGACCAACGACGTGTGCGTAGAATGGTCAGTGTTAAGACAAGCAACACTGCATGAAATAACCGCAGGAATCAATGTGGGACGTATGGCGGATGTGTCCGTTAGGACAGTGCGGCGAACTTTGGCTGTATTGGGCTATGCCAGCAGAAGACCGACTCGAGTGCCTTTACTAACAGCACAACATCGCCTGCAATGCCTCTCCTAGGCTCGTGACCATATCAGTTGGACCCTAGACGACTGGAAAACCGTGGCTTGGTCAGATGAGTCCAGATTTAAGTTGGTAATTGCTGATGGCATGGTTCGAGTGTGGCGCAGACCTCACGAATCCATGGACTCAAGTTTCATGGATTTCATGTACCCAAACAACGATGGAATTTTTATGGATGACAATGCGCCGTGTCACCGGGCCACAACTGTTCGCTATTGGTTTGAAGAACATTCTGGACAATTCCAACGAATGATTTGACCACCAAGATCGCCCGACATGAATCCCATGAAACATTTATGGGACATGATCGAGAAGTCAGTTCGTGCACAAACTCCTGCACCGGCAACACGTTTGCAATTATGGACGTCTATAGAGGCAGCAGGGCTCAATATTTCTGCTGGGGACTTCCAACGACTTGTTGAGTCCATGCCACGTCGAGTTGCGGCACTTCGCCGGGCAAAAGGAGGTCCAACACGATATTAGGAGGTATCCCATTACTTTTGTCGCCTCAGTGTAGAAAAGTTCTCCAATATCTCGTTCAATCTTTGTCTGGAGTCTGATTACTTTGAATGATCCACCATCCTTAGATTATGGAATTGGGGTGATGAAAAATTGAAAATTAAAACGAAAAACTTTATTGCTGCTCTAAAATATGTTCAAAACTGCCAAAATTAAAATGTTTGTATTCCCAATAGTTAATTCTCTTCACATCTCCAACTATATTTCTGCACATCCCGTCTGCATGAAAAATATTCATTCTGACATTTGAAATAATTTCGAAAGTCACTCAAAAGCAAATTGAAAGTAAACTTTACAACTTCCATCAAATTTAAAAAAATCAGTTCTTGTAGTCTCTCAGGGTAATTATCCTTAATAAATGTGCTCCGGCGCTGGCATCAGTTTGTAAAGCTGTGGACTACTGGTTTACATCATACTCATTATAAATTATGCCATAAAGTAATATACTTTGTCTAAGCTTCGAAGTACATTTAAGAACAAATTGTACCCCTCTGGCTTTATAATAGTGTTGGTGTCATCTGCTGCAACATAGTGTCTGGCGCTACGCGGCGCCTCTACAAAAGGCAGCGTCTTGAAACACTCAAAAATGAAAATTTCACACTTCTACACCCTCTGCTTACACATGGNGTCTTGAAACACTCAAAAATGAAAATTTCACACTTCTACACCCTCTGCTTACACATGGCGTGGCGATCCTATCCCTAGACTCATTTCTGGTACCAACTACATTAACCTGTCTTAGGTTGGCACCTGGGATTAAAATTTATTAATCTGGTAATAATTAGTGACACGGCCGCCGCAATTAAATGTCCCACCAGAAGTGTCACATCCGGAAACTACCCAAAACGAATACCAATACCCTGAAACTACTTCCGGAAAAAACTGAAAATCTTACAAACGAAAAACACGAAAAAAACTCACCTCAATTAACAAAAAGTGGAAAAAGAAATAATTACACATGAAAAATTACTTAAACTAAATTACAACACAAAAATCTTTAAAAAAAATCAAAATTAAAAAAAAAATTTATACAAAAATAATTATTGAAAGCTTTAACTTTGTAAAATGAATGTGTGGATTGCAATTACCATTAAGTTTTACGTTAAGTTAAAATAAAAAACCTATTAGGGGTGATCAAAAATAAACTGTTTTGTTAATCACATTTTATCGATTTTAGTAGTTACCTGATTTCAAAGTTGACGCACAAACTTCATAACTAATTAAAAATTGTAGTTTTTGTTTAGTGCACATTGACATTTATTTTTTGTTTGTACAGGTGAAACGTGGAACCCATTGAAACTTCGATACCAGTTGAAGAACGTGAGGGAAAGATTAGCAAAGAACTTGGTCGAGAAAGGTGTGCTGACCACAGAGAAACAAAACTTCCTATTATTTGATATGACTACTCATCCTCTCACAGATAACGTAGCCAAGTCACGGCTTGTTAAAAAGGTGAGTATGTTACTGAAACGTGACTGTCCTGATGTCGAGTAAACCAGTGTTGATCGGAAACTGGTCTGGACCGTGTCCGCATTTAGTCTCATTAATGGTCTTTTTTTTTACATTTATAATCGTTTTTCATATCTAATTGTCAGGAACCATTAAATTTATATTTATAATTTTTTAGTTAATTTATTGTTTGGTATGAAATAATTTTAATTATAGATTATTTAAGCCAGTTACTCTTCTACCTTATTTTTGCCATTTTTAAAACTCTGCTAGACTAATTGCTTATGACCATGCTCAAATTTACCATATTCCTTAGAAGTTTGTGCAAGATTTGCCATATCAGCTGTTAGACCAGTTATGGCTGCAGCGACAGTGTGAGGCCATGCATTCGTGCGCTAGCACTTACCCAAGTCCCCTTTTACTACACAAAAATTTAAATTTGAACTAATTTGGTCTTAAATTGCATGCTTTTTTTATTTTAACAGTGTAGTATTGCTTGATTAAGGTTAATTTTTATTGACTGAGGTAGATAGTTGTAGGCCATTCACGTTACTTCACACTTTTCGGAAACCTTGTTAAAGTTATACTTTTGGTTACCAATTATGTGATGTAAACATAAACACTGCCATGTGATTTCTACGTTTTAACTGTCAAATGCTTTGTTTATTGTTTTCAGCCGTTCAAAGAATTCTGTCATATTTCAAAAACCATGTCGTACGAATGTTTACAGTTTAGGCCTGTAGCCATATTTAGGTCAGCTTTATGACTTTTTAACAATGTCTGTATGACGACAGTTCTTGTAGTTATTATTTTACATTGTTAACATATTTGTTATACACGACATAGCACATTACTACATGTAATACACGTTAATATTTTGTCGCGACTGTTTAACCTTGTTGCAACTGCAGGGGAAAAGTGTAGTATTTATTTAACCTCTTGTTATTGATAGGTGGTGGGTTATTTATTTAAAAGGACGACCTCAGTTTGAATTAATAAAACCAAGGAACAACCAGTCCAACGAAAAGACACAGTAAATTCAAGCACGCAACTAGTGTCACTTATTTATTGTACGTAGCAGTGACAAACTTAAAAGACAGTGGTTAACATGCACACAATTACTGAAATGCTACGGGAAACAGAGAGTGTGGATAACCATGTTCTTTAATATGAATTAGGAAGTGCTAGAAGAGAGTGGACGAGGCTTGTGGGCGCAGGCGCCCTTAAGGTACTGCTGCCAATATTCCTGCGCTGGCAAGCCAGCACAACAATATTGACAGCAGCAAATTGAATGCAGGGCCCCCCCTGCTTCTCGTAGAATGCGTCAGAAAACTGGGCAGCTCAGGCACGGCACTTACTCCAGCTTTGCTCTTCCGCGCTGACAGCAGGATCTTCATGCCATGGGTGAAGGCGGGAAGCAGTTACCTGGGGAGTCATCCCCTCCCCATCCTCCAAAAAATAGTCCATCAGTCTTGGGTGAGCATTAAAAAGTGCTCGACGGGACATCCAGGACCTACCAGTGATGATGGTGAGCCGCTGGCCCAGGATGAGGGCTGGTGTAAGTGATGCTTCCAAGGTATGCATTCCAGTTCCATTCATCATGCATCCACAGTCAGCAGCCCACAGAATCCAGCAGTGAGGTTCGCTACACTTTGCGTGTTTCAGCACCTCTAGATCCCCTCCCCGTCTTGATCGTTGGGCTGCTTCATGCTCGATGTGCTTCGCCATCTCATACTGAGCTACCCAGGTTCCCGACTTCCATGACGATGGCACTTGAGCACCGGCCAGTTGATCCACATACTGGTATTTAAGTATTCCCAGCCACCTCCCAGAGCCTGGGGATCTCCTGTCTGCCACCTGGGGACGCGATGAGTTGCGGAATGGTTGCCACACCCAAGCTGACATAGTCCCACCACACTCAGGTTTAAAAAAAACATGTACAAACTTGATGTGGTAATTTTAAGTATTTTCCACAAGAAGAGAAATTATGCTTCATTCAGCAGCACGCCATGTTATGTCGCCAGTCGCCACTTCTGCCAACTTTGGATTTTTAACTGTCCCGCCATCACATCTAAATATATTTTAATAAGTATTCAAACAATAAAATCTCATTTCAGTTGTAAATTACAAATTTAAGAATCATTATTTTTGCTGTAATAAGTATGGAATATGCTTAAATTGAAAGAATGTGTAATTTTCCGGCAACTTCTAGTGGTACGAAACTTCCCAAAAGAGAGAGAGAGAGTAACAAGCTCTGCTCCACCTATTCAAGTGTCTTCCTCGGACAAAGAAAACATCATATCACTTGGACCTACGTACTGTAATTTGCTCTGATATTTTTAACTGTAATAATTAAATATATTTCTTTCAGTGCTATTTCCAAATTTAAATATATCAATAGGCAATAGCATACCAAAAAACTAGGGTTAAACAATATTTTAACTATTAACTATTTCTTTCTAGCCATTGCCAACACATTGCTGCTCTCACCTTTTTATTTTGTATTTAATACAAAATAAATAGTTCAATTTTTAGAATATACTAAGTTAAAGTTTCATTTATTCAAGAATGTAATACTTTAAAGTTAATCACAGTGTTATATATTTGTGGTATACAAGTTATTTAAAAAACAGATTGACATGTTACTCCTAGAGTGATTTTTCATAGGTTTGTTTCAAAACATCGGAAGAAACCATGACTGGACTATACTTCTAAGTCTTTAGCCTCGTGCTCCACCTCACTGCTCTACTTCAGCTGTGCACGGCTCCTGCTTCTCCAGCCTGCCCCTCTTACCAGCCGACGCTACAAAGAAATACAGGACTCTCGCTCTTATCTACGCCTGCCCCTCGTACTAGCCAACGCTACAAAGAAATACAGGACTCTCACCCTTATCTGCGCCTGCTCCGTGCACACACAGCTTCTGCACGTGGGTGGGAATGCACAACAGTGCTGTGCATCCACCTCGCAGNCTGCGCCTGCTCCGTGCACACACAGCTTCTGCACGTGGGTGGGAATGCACAACAGTGCTGTGCATCCACCTCGCAGGACAGAAAACTTTCAAACTTAATTTATCTCTCTGAAACTATTCATTCTAATATGTAATTTCATAATTTTGACGGTATACCTACGAAGCAATTGTAAGATTTTCTTANTCTGAAACTATTCATTCTAATATGTAATTTCATAATTTTGACGGTATACCTACGAAGCAATTGTAAGATTTTCTTAGAAATATTTTAATATTAGAAAACTATACAACAAAATTTGGCTGATAATTTTTTTGGGAAGTGCAGAGAAAAAAGTAGCAAACAAGAAACTTTTTTGTTTTTGGAGATAAATGAGTGATATAAGTGTATGAAAAGAAGAGGAAACACCATAGATCGATGTTTTCCTTTTTAATAATTCATACTCTGCAGGTAATTGTTCGTCTACGTAAATTATATGCCATATTGTTCTTGTACCGTATTTCCTTGTTTCCGAACAAAGTGGTACACGCGTGAATAGTTTTTAAACAATTCTAACGTTATTCCTCGTCACCTATTTCCAACTCAAATATATTAGCTATAACGTTCAAAGTGTGATAATAGCTACAACTATCGTCTCGCACATGTTAACCCAAATTCACTGTCTCTGACAAATTAAAAAGAGTTAGCAAATATTTGATTTCTTGCAAGGTTTTATATTTTTTCTTTTATAACCTATTAATTTTAGACAGATGTCAGTCTAAAATATCTTAAAATTGGTTTAGCATTACATTTTTTTGTAGTTACTAAATTTTAAATTAATTATTTATATTTTTGCTCTTTAACATAACAATTTTCTGATTAATGATTTATGCACACATTACTTTTACTACATTCGCAGCTACGTATTTTTGAGTAGCAAGTTTGCCTAAAAGTCCCACAAACAGTACATTGAAAAGGGGATCGGCTGATAATGACAGCATGAAAATAAAACATCGTTGCCATGTGGCCGATCAGCTGATGGCAGAAGGATACGTAAGATGCAAACAGTGGTGCTATTTTCGCAGACCTGTCAGAATCTGGCCAACTTACATGGTACAGAGTATAAACGATTCCTATGTGAGGATACCATCATCACTGGCTTGAACTGTACCCTGCTGACGACATGAGAGATCCATCACTTCATGTGCTTGGTAACACACTTATACCATCGGCATGTACCAATGTGTACCTCGACTCATCCAGCCGCCAGGCGACTTTTTTCCATGTATCAAGGCGATGTTCCTGTGCCCACACTAGCTTTGTGAAATGCGGTGATCAGAGGTTTCCTAGTACGACAGTGGCTTCTGTAGCCCATAGTGGGGAGATGATTCTGGATGGCAGGGCTGCTCACGGGTCATTGTGGTCCAGCATAGAATTGATGAGTGATCTGCTGCACTGTGGCCTGTCTGTCTGCTGTTACCAACCAAGCTAGCTGATGATAACTCCTGTCATAGATACGTTGGACACCACAGCAGTTGTCCCTGGTGGCGGTGGTTTTACCAGACTCCATGAACTCACTGTGGACTCCTGAAGCAGTGGCCTGTGGAAATCCTAGTGCCTGCATGACTTTGGAGATGGAGTGCCACATGCATCTGGCCCCAACGATCTGGCCGTGATCAAATGGGCTGAGATCTTGTTTTAACTCCATCCTGTGCTCGACTGTTATCGGACGGTTTCTATAAGATATGACGACATTCCAGTCCTGCGTGGCTGGGCACTTCCATTCAACAGAATGACCGCAGCTCCGGTGCATTTTGCTAACATGGCAGGGGTTTTTAAATTCAACTACTCTACTCGTGAGCGTATCGTGCCCACTGGCCAGGACTGATCTTCCATGCAGATGATTCCAAAATGATGCCTCATCTCCACTCAGGTCAATAACTGCCCTTTTCTTGCCAAACTGTACATTTTAAAGTAGAACCATAATTTTCTGATTCCTGTAACTTCACACAGAAGGAAATTGGTAAACTTCTGAATATTCCTATCATAGGACAGCCACCCACGTTTCCCTTACAGTGACAGTAAATTGTTCTCCTTAATCCTTCTCCCTCTTCACACAATGTTTGAAAACCACCAGTTTCGTGTCCAGCACAGAGCCCTTGTGCAGTTGCTATCATCACGGAAATACACCACGCTTACTTCAAGCCAGCGTCACTTCTCATCTCATCTGTTGGAGGATAAGTTCCCAGAGAGTAAATTTTTCCTTCCGCACAGTTTAGAGGCACAACATCCCTACCTGCAAGGTCAGCGTCTGCCATTTCCCACTAAACCAACAAATCACCAAACTGTTGCCTGAATGTCCATTGCTGCACAGCTGCAATTTTACTTATGTTATATGAAATCTAAAAGTAAAGTTCACCAATGCAATTTGCAAGAAAATGGAATAAAACTTGGTTTGACAGTAAAAAAAATTTCTTTGCTTAAGTTATCTAACAATACCACAAAATTGAAATTAATCATTTTTGCTAGTATGCATCAGGTGCACATCATGTCATGGTAACATGCGATACACTGATCCAATATTCAGTTGCATTTTGAGATTTAATTGTAAATTGTACATGTCTAGAGTTGTGCGTTAATAATGCTTCATTCCCAGTGTACACTTAAATGGTGCTGTGAACACTGATGTTTTATGCTAGTAGTTGAATATCTGTCAGAAAATTGTAACACCTAGCTATTTAACATGCAATATCTGTGAAGTGTACAGGCAATTGTTCTCGTTGTGCTTGTAGGTCCAAGATGCTGTGTTGGGAAAGTGGGTGAACGATCCACATCGCATAGACAAGCGACTATTGTCCCTTATTTTCCTTGCGCATGCTTCGGATGTTCTCGAGAATGCGTTTGCACCTCTCAATGACGACGACTATGAGCTGGCCATGAAGCGAGTGCGTGAACTGTTGGACTTGGACTTTGAAACCGAGAGCATGAAACCAAACACCAATGAAGTGATTTGGGCTGTGTTTGCTGCATTTACTAAATGAAACTCTGAGCACATTGCAGAACTGTCATATGCATTAAAAGTTGCAGAAAATTCCCTAAAGTACTGTTTCCATTGTGACGATGTAAAAAAAATTCATGACAGAATGTTGTTAAATGTCTTCTTTGTACATATATATATTTTAGTAGGCAAGATTTTACTGAAAGTACGTTCACTTATTTGTATTTATTTTCATGCACTCGCCTTCATGTTGTGTTATGTAAATTTTCATGAGATAAAATTTTATTAAACTTTAATACTATCCATATTATTTGATAATTAACACTACCATATTTCATTTGTGCTTGTAAATTTCTCATTTAGTTTGTTTAGACCACTGTGAAAATATTCTATGTACAGATTGAGAGGCTTAGTGCACGTGTGTGTGTGTGTGTGTGCATGCATGCATGTGTGAATGTGCGCTTGTGGATTGCTGAACCTGCTGCATAGAAGTTAAAAAAAAAAAAATTAAATACTTTGAAGCGATTTCCTTTGTATCTTTTCGTTGTATCATATTTATCTTCTGTTTTATATTAATGTATTGTTGTTTGTAAAATATAAGGTTTATGAGTTGCCCTTGCAACATCATTTTAAAATTATGTTTGTAGAAATTGTTCTATATTTTTAGGTTATTAAAAGTATTTTTGATTACGTAAAATATTGTTGAAAGTTTTTTCAAATGATTTTATTATAGTAAGCCCTAGTTTAACGGACAGGTTACATTCCCGGGAAGTGTCCATTATGCAAAATGTCCATTAATCAAATCACATTTCTCCATAAGGAACAATGTTAGTGGCTGAAATTAGGTTTCTAGATCACGCAGAAACTAGTGCTGGGCCGATACCAGACTTTGCAGATACCCTTGATACCGATACTTTGTTGCCAATACCACTGATACCCTTTACAATATATACTGTGAAAGAATACAAATTGAAGTCACCATTTCTAAATAAAGCAATTTATTTGCTAAGTGTACAAACATAAAATTTACTGTGGGCATACTTACAGTGATGTTTTTGAGTTTTGGATAATTTTAACAAACATTAAGACGCACAATTAAAGTAACTACAAAATGATGGATTTTTATTCATGTTATTTGTGACATTTTAACTTTAGAGCAAAATTGGGACATTACATTTACAACTGTTCTCATTTATCCTTTTTTAAGAGAGACTAGTGTGCTCATTGCTGCATTTTGACTAACATTTTTGCATCAAGAAGACCAGTTGATGGAGTTTGTCGGGATTACGTGGTCTTGTTTTCTTGGAGCATACCAAGCCAGCTGCACTGAACACGCACTGATGCCACAGAACCAGATGGTGGTGACAAGTATTTTTGCATAGCTTTGCGCAGTCTTGTGTGTGGTGCAGCCAGCAAATACTTTAAGGGATCTGAATTTACAGGAGCAAGTGACTGCCAAATACATTTCGACTTTGTTCCTGGAGAGAGGCAATTTGGTGATAGTAGACTGGTTTTATTGATAATATTGGCATCAATAGAATGCATGTTATGTGTGTTTAATTTTTTTTTTTTTTCTACTTCATCTGTAGGTGCAGGGTTGATGAAAAATTGGTGGGTAGTTTATAATTTCTTTCGTTAAATGCAGAACTGCAGAATTACATGAATCAGGTGAAGGTAAAACAGTATTTTTGAACCTAGGGTCCAGTAATGTTGAAATGGCAAATGTCTTATTATTTTCCAAGTCGTTGAAACAAGTTTTTAATGAGTGAATCATATCTTTCTGGATTCCTTTTAGTTCTGACTGTTGTTGTGCAAGTGAAGTTATGTCATCTTTGATTCCATTCACTGTGGGAATAACTTCAGCTGCAAGCGACACATTCATTACTAATGTTCAGAGCTGCTGGGTAGAAAGTTTTAAAAGTGTTCACGACTTGCTCCGGAAGACTCCGTTCACTGGATCACAGTTCTGTATTTAATTGTAGTTCGGGAAGAAGCTACGTAATAGCACGCCTTTAGCAAGTTGGCCAACATGAGGTACGTGCTGTTCCATTGTGTTGGTTCATCCTGAACCAGACAATGGAGAGGCTTGTAGTACTTTCTTGAAAATTCTTCAATAATTTTGGAGCTGAAACTATATGCCTAAAATGCCGAACAATTCGCATGGCTTTTGCACAGGCATTTGCAGTACTCTTTTGGCCAAAAAATGATTCTTTTATTTCAAGTTGCAGTGTACATATGTGCAGTACAAGGAATGTGGTTCAGACTGGCTGAGGAAATAGCACTTACCATGTTGGCAGAATTGCCAGTGACAACAGCATGTACTTTTTCGTGCAGTCCCCACTGTTGAAGTGATTTGCCCAAAACTCTGGAAATAATTTGAGCAGTATGGTTAGATAGTGCAAAAGGTATCACATCCAGGCACAATGATTTGTGTGAAAAATTGGCATCCACAAAATGAGCTGCGAGGGACATGAAATCGTCGCACACATTTGTGGGCCACAAACCTGTTGTTATTATAACGTGCTATATGGCTTCAAGATTATCGCTAACTTTAATTTGTACTCTCTGGAAGAATTTTCCTGGAAGATGTCATCCTGACTGGAATTTAATAGCTTGGTTCTAAATAAGAATTGAGGTCACGAAGCCCTTCACATTCTACTATTCTGAAAGGCAGTAGATTCCTGCAAATCATTCTACCAATCAGCTCAGTATTGTGAATGGCCTTTGAGCTTAAAGAGGTGAAAGGTTGTTTTTGTTGTTTTTGAAACATGTCTTTTATGTTATGGTAGGCAGGTTGATAAATTAGTATTGTTGAAGATGACTAGGGTGTGGAGGGCCACTTTCACTTTCAAGGCACACAGTAGATTTGAAGTTAGACTCACAGCTATTTTGCAGGACGGCAGTGGGTTGTTTGTCTTCGCCCAAACACGCACGTGGCTTTTATTTGGCCACTATGGATATAATCTAAACGTTTCTGTAAATTTGATGTGAAGCATCTTGATTTAACACCATCATGAGAAATTTTTGGGCTGCAAAACGTGCACACAGCTTTTCTATCGTCTTGACCATTTAAGAATAAAGTAATTCCACATGTCACTTATTTTCCCACTCATTGTACAACATCAATCTGACATGAATGGTAACAGAGTTTTGTAATAAAAATATTTATGTACAGACAAAATATCAAACACGCATGAAATATTTATTCTACTCCGAAAAATGTTCACAACACTACTATTTGCACTACGCAGTTAAAAAAAAACTTTGGTAACAATAAAAAATAATTGCCACGGTTCCACCAATATGGATGCATACTCGGCCGTGCTTGTAGTGATCAGCAAAGAACAAACAAAATGGTGTGGTGTTCACCGTCACGTGCGCAGTCTCTTAGTTACATAACATAATCTGCGACTGAACACGAGTGCAGGTTGTGGTCAAGGGGCCACAATGTGAGCACATACTGAATAAACAGTTGAATAATCATGCTACGGGAAGTTGAGCACTATTAGCACTCTATGATCGCGTGTTGACATCATCGTATCTTTTATTTACGCTATACGGAGGACAGTTATGAACGTTAAGCATTGGAAAATCTATAAATCAAGTTTTCAACTATTAAAACAGTGTTTTCCTGTTAATGTGCTAGATATTTTAGCATCTAATATATTGTATTCGCTTTCTGCTTTGAACTAAATGAAGTTGTGGGTTCCAGAATGTGCCATTACCATGTAAACAAAGAGCTTTGCATAATACTGAAAGGGAATTACGTGGAATGCCTTTGATATAACGATAAATAATGGCATTTGTGCGACTATAGATTTGCGCTGTGCAATTTTCTGACTCCCAATTTTTTAGGATTGCACACTTTAAATTTTTATTTAGTAAAAGCATGATTCCCGCAAGGTTAGTAAAGGCCGGGCTACAATTGATTTAGCACATGCACAGAAATGATGGATGTTTACACAAAATAGACCTGAATATGGAAGGAAACTATGCTCTGTAAATTGCACGTGTGTGTGTGTTGGTAACATTGGAATGCAAAAACACAGTTAGCAGCTCAGTTTACTTTGCTGCTTGGGTTGTTATTTCTAGAAATACTGTGAAACCCTGTTAAGAAGTTACCACTTGAAAAGTTTTCCTGCTTAATAAGTTGAATAATTGTGCACCGTGTCTATCTGCACATGTGTCATTTGACCCTTTTAAGAAGTTATTTTTTCAGTCCCTTCAGAAACGTCTTAACAGATATGATACTCTTGGCATTGCATCTTAACATACATTGCTTGTACAATAACTATCTCAATCAAAACAAACTACTGTTTATATGGTGCCAAACTCTCCAAGCACTGGTCAAATTCACTGCTTTTACAGCCATTTTTATCGTCACATGAACTTGGTGCTATCGACATTCTGATTGGCCATGCATGGCGCACACACAGAGGAATGATAAGAGTATAGCCCTGCTTTCTGTGCTATTTTTCTGTGCATATGCTGTGCTTGTGTTATGTTGTGTGCTAAAGCAATTGTAGCCTGGCCAAGCAAAACAGGTACGTATGCAGAGTATCTGAATTTATTTTGCCAGATTCGTACAATACGTAATATTGGCACCGGCATCAGTCCAGCACTAGCAGAAATACATACACACCATATCTATAAACACGGTGCATCGTAGGAACAAATGTAAAGGAAAAAAATTGTTGACAACTAAATTATAGACAGTGAAGGTGTATACAAAAATTTATGTATTTCAGATGGTTTAGAAATGTCTGCAAATAACTATTTTGTAGCCATGATATGTGTTATTTTAACGTCTCATTGCATATAGAGACAACTGGAATGAAAAATTTGTTGCTCTCTAAATTATTTTTTGTGACAATTTTTCTTGCCGTTGCAATTCTCGTGTCCTGAGTCTCACCGGCAGTTTTTCACTCGCCTACAAGTTGCAAAGAAAATGCCAATTGCACAAGAAAAGTATAAAACATGGAAACAAATTTTTACTACAAAACCAGCAAACTAACATTATTATGACCTGACTCGGGCCATACACGTCCATTTTATGACAAGAGAAACCAATTGCCAGCTTTTCATTGAGGCAGATCCAACCTGTTGCGTAGCCATTGTACTGCACTGCATAGATTATGACTGAATATAAACAATACAAACTTTAACGAGAGTAAATTTTATTTTAACACACCACAACAAACTATACGCAAATATTAACAGATAATCAAATGTATTTCCTGATANAGAGTAAATTTTATTTTAACACACCACAACAAACTATACGCAAATATTAACAGATAATCAAATGTATTTCCTGATATAACTCCAATCACGTACCACGACAAAGCCAACAGTCTGTTACAAAACTGCTTCATTTTCCTTCCCAAGGGCAAAAAAAAATAGTTGTGCGCCTGTGCGGAAAAGTAGATCACCAGGTCGGGGGGGAGCCACAATGCATCGCCAGATGATGTGTGGAAGAATACTGCACGTAGTTATGCGAAGCAGCGCTTCAGAAAAGCTTCCCAGGAATGGTGATTCTCACCTGCTAGTGGCACGGATACGTCTGTTAAAGAATGTTTAGAATCCGCTGTGAAAACCAAAGGAAACTCATAATAGCGTCCATCGTAGTGAGTGTCCTTTAAATGTCTGTTAATCAAGGACTTACTTTATGTTTATATTTCCATTTTGTGTGTATAGTTNCGTAGTGAGTGTCCTTTAAATGTCTGTTAATCAAGGACTTACTTTATGTTTATATTTCCATTTTGTGTGTATAGTTGTATTCGTTATTTTCCTACTATATTATTATTTCCAAAATTATTTCTTGATGTGGGCAGTTGTTTGTCTGATGCTCTACATCTTGGTGTCTACCTGTCTGAAGCTGTTTCCCCAATTTGAGGCGCAGAAACAAGGAAGAGTTATGATAATGCTGGTACATGTACCAAGAACCTTTTTGCCTCAGCAGACTTGATATACAAGGCACTGAATTGGTGTTCAGACTTTGTTGTGCTGCATGAATATTTGGTACTTGCATAGTAACCCTATTATTTATGTGGTGAAAAGTTTGTTGCAGTTCTCAGTAAAAGTTATGCAGGTGTTCCAGTTGTAAATTTTAAAGTNATTATTTATGTGGTGAAAAGTTTGTTGCAGTTCTCAGTAAAAGTTATGCAGGTGTTCCAGTTGTAAATTTTAAAGTTGATGCCATTTTTAACTATGTTCAAGGGCTTGAAAGTAATGTTTGCAAAATGTGAGGTGTGTTTAAAGATGTATTCAAAAGTATTATGAAGTGTGGTTCTTGTTTGTGTATAAAAGAGGCTGTGTGAACATTTACTGCAAATTTCTTGTATAGGTTGTTCACGGNTTACTGCAAATTTCTTGTATAGGTTGTTCACGGTAAATTGAGCATTTTTAAAGCCCTCCCAGCTGGCACAATAACCAAACACTGATATTTTATTCTGTCCTCAGATGTTAAATTTTAAGAGCTGTAAAATGTGTAAACTGTGTTTATGACTATTTATTAGTCACATGGCAATTTTCGTACCAACAATTGGCTGAAGGATACAAATAATCTGAAAAGAACTTTTAAGCATGGCCTTAAAAAAGTGCTCACTTTACCATGAACAACCTACAACATGTTTTTCCAATACACTGCAGTGCAGTTCACATATTAGGAAAGTGGTGCCGTAAGCAGTTTATCAGATGCGTGATAAGCTTTCCCCCCTCCTCCCGCTAACTTCCTCTGTTTTTTATATCGATTTTAAGTAGTACAAATTCAAACAATGAATAAAACTGGGACAGGAGATTTTGAAATGAACTTGAATACTAGTTTCATCCAGAATAGGTGTGGGTAGAACAA
The DNA here is from genome assembly GCA_002778355.1 of Clitarchus hookeri. Classification (NCBI taxonomy): domain Eukaryota; kingdom Metazoa; phylum Arthropoda; class Insecta; order Phasmatodea; family Phasmatidae; genus Clitarchus; species Clitarchus hookeri. Next base: position 17,266 of record NQII01010923.1, read on the forward strand.
AATTAGCACCATTACTGATAGTGGGGATTGTACTGCTGTCACATACACCAAATCAGTGCTGTAATAATTATAATTAACAAATGATTTATTATTGTATTTTTTGTGAAATACAATATTTGTGCTGCTTTACACCATAAAAGTACCAGCAAAGTTAAAAAAAAATTAGTGACTTGTATCTGGAATGTCAGGTGGAATTTAAAAAAAAAAATGGTGCAAAATATTGTACACAGTGTAAACTTTCTTGGAATGGGAGGGGGGATTGGTTGAGAATTTTAAGATTTAATTTTACTGCATACATATTGACCACATTAATTTCTACATAAAATTTAGCAAGAGTAGATATTTGTATTAACTCAATACAGGTGCGAAGAAATGTTAAAAAAAGGTTTTAAAACCAATAAAATGATAGCTGTATTTTAAAATTAACTGTAGCGAATATAATATCCATTCAGCATTGTATAAACGAAAACATGCAACAGCCATCTGCAGATAGCTCTCATCTGATAATACAAGAAAATGAAGTGGAACATAATTGTTGATGAGGTGAGCAGCAGTAGCTCCAGGAGTCCTGCTGCTCTTTTGGTATTTTTTAAATAGTTTTTTTTTGCTCCCCCTAGTCTNTCATAGGGTTGTCTCATTTCAGGAACACTTCCTGTCGACAGTGCCAAAGGACACCCCAGAGAGAGAGAGAGAGAGAGAGAGAGAGAGAGATAGAGAGAGGGAGAGAGAATGGGAGAGTCCTAACAGTTGTTTATGTGAGACAGAAGGAAGCCACACATGTAAAGAGTTACAAATGTTTAACCAAATAAATTACTGTGCAATATTAAATTTATTTATGACCAAGAAATGAAGTACTTGTGTTAAGAGTACCTGTTTTTATTTTTACATAATTTTTGCAGCCTTGAATTTAAGTCCTACCCCCTCCTCACATGTTTTAAATTTCAAATTTCTTAAAGGAATAAAAAAAAGGGGGGAGGGGGGGCTTTACATGTAAGTAAATATGGGTATGCGTATGCAAGAATCAGATGTCAAAAAAACAATTTTCTTATTTATGAATTTTTCTTAAAATATTGTAGTACCTACCTTGCCGAAAAAACAATAATGGGCATAACAGGATTTCAAATAAAAATTCATAGAATGTTGTACATGTTTTCCAAATGAAAATATCATGTTTTGAGCACCCATTAAAACAAGTTGCTCATTCAGAGTTCCATTGTTAATAATATGTTTATAATTAGATTATCCTGTGTTCACCTAACTAACAATTTTTGTAGTGTGGCAGTTATTCAAATTTTTCCTGACTTTTACCAGTGGGTGGACATCCTGCTAGTTAATGTGATGTGATTGTTACCGGCAACAGTATTCGGTACTGCAAGTATGTACACTTTGCTGTGAGCCGAGTTATGACACACCAATAGAAATCTTTTGCACTTGCGTGAAATACTGTTTTTTTTTTTTAATTTGAAAATAATTTGATAAATACTACAAATACTGATTTTCATGCAACAAACGACATGTTATTTTTGTATGTTTTATCGAAAAGCACTTATGTAAATTTCTAACATATTAATTAAACGAGGAACTTTGCCTATTGGTTGCACATTCCGGACTCCCAGTAAACTAGAAAAGTGCTACTCTCATGATTGCTAGCGAAAATACACCTAGCCATATTTACAATGAAAATAGAGTAACTCTGGTGGAGACAGCATGGTAATTACAGTGTTGTGCATACCGAAACACACTGCACTGTTAGTTTATTTGCATGGTTCATTAAAATATTATGTATCGTATATGGTTTGTAGGTTACAATTTAATTTTATTAATTGTTGATGTGAATACAAATGCATTGAAATTGCAAGCGTGTCATTTTTAGATCACATCTGACAGACAGTAGCAAACAGTCATAAATTATGTATCTAAAATTTGAGGGAAATCTGTTAGACATCCTCCAACTTTCTTGAGAAAATACAAAGACCTGTGTTTTGAAATTTTTTGAAAATTGTCTTAACTGCAATAACTGATTTCAATGTTTTTTGGTGCACCAAATCTGAAAATGAACAGTGTTTTTCTCCATCATGTACGGTTTTTTTTATAGTAAAAATGTGTATTTTGACCATATTTAATTGACAAAAAATATGAAATATCCAGTGTTACACAAGCAAATTTTGAGTTAGTCACTTATGTAGTTGCTACAAGTCCGTGTAACACAGTTTTTTCATCCCTTCAAAGCTTCTTCGAGAGCTTTTCCTTTTGTAAGTCATCTGCGACAGGTCCCTGTGAAGCATCCAGCTTCCCTGATACCATCGTTCCATATTTTTAACGTCCGGGCAGAACCTTTCACCCTGTTCTGTGCTTACAGCACCAAGGTTTCCTGGGAAGTAGTCAAGGTGAGACATTAAGAAGTGCACTTTCAAACTCTTGGAGCACCTTAAATATTTATGGTGTCAGCATGTTTTGTTCTATGCCTTTGAAGTTGGTATCTTTATGGTTCATTAGAAACTTCGTGACCACGTCCTTAAATGCAGTCCACACCGCCTTCTCACTGTCCTTCATTGTGGAAACGAAAGCTTCATCTTCCATGAGCCTGCAAATGTCCAGACCGACAAACACTCCTTCCTTCAGTTTTGCCTCGGACATAGCAGGTAACCTCTCTCCCAAGTATTTTATGCACTTCCCCTCCTTATCTAAAGCCTTTACAAACTGCTTCATCAGTCCAAGTTTAATATGAAGAGGAGGAAGCAGTACTTTTTCCAGGTTCACCAAGCTTTCGCGTACATTTCTGGTTCTGGAAACAAGGGATTTTCTTTCCTGCCACTCCATATTGGTTCAGTGTCGGACCCTGTCAATATTGTCACACTCACACAGGAAGCAGGGGTATGTTGTATAATCTTGCTGTCCAAGCAACAAGTAGAGCACTTGCAATTCTCCACATATTACCCATCTGTGGTCTTTGTAGTTAATTTTTTTGAGAACCAGGTCCAAATTTTTATATTACCCCTTCAAGTGTACAAAGTGTCCTACTGGTATGCATATTGTGCAGAATAACCGCCTTGAGACTTCTCTTGCATGAGTCAATGAAGAGTCTCTATTAGTCTGAATTATACTGAACGTTACACATAGACATAAGACTGGGATGTCATGACAATAAACAAAGTTCTTCGTATTGGGGAAAAAATGGGGCAAATTTTTTTAAAATTATTTCTATACCAGTAGAATGAAGTGTTGGGGGACCAACAAGTTCTTTTGCTTCAGTCTGGAGCCAAGGAGCTCTGCTGACTCTTTGGGTATGCCCAAATCTCTGACCAAGTTGTTTAACTCCATTTGGGTGAGGAGTTGAGGCTCACTGGAGGTAGTATAGTTGAGGAAATCATCACCCGAGTCTTTGCACTCGCACTCATAATCTGCCAGTGTTTCTGGAGGTGAAGGAACCGGAATCTCCGGTCCATGAGGCACTGGATGCATTGCAGAGGGTAGATTTGGATATGACACTTCCTTCCTATTTTTAAGATTAAACCTTTGTATGTTGCAAGAGCAAAAATACCATAGGCACACCAAAACGAAAAAATTTCTTCTTAACCTTTGACTACTGCCGAAGTTCCTCCATACAAATAGAGCAAACCTTATGTGGGGCCCACGTTTTATTTTGGTCTCCAA